>OMLP01018721.1:57655-70474 GCA_900302685.1 Spondyliosoma cantharus
CCCCCCCCCAGGTTGGCCATTCAGCTCTTTGAAATCTAAGATTATAGAGCTGAATTTGTCAAAATAAATGTTTCTTGTTTAGTTGAATTTTTCAAATTGTAGGAGAAAGTGCATCTCTGCCTCAACCTCACCTGTCGAACAGTGACCACGTTTCTTTTGGTTGTCATCATTTTTTGTGTCTTCCTGTTTGGATTGTCAGTTTGTGGTCACTGAGCCTGGTCAGGATCTGTCTCTGCTTTCTATCTCTGACAGTAGAGAGCTATTCTGCTATTTCATAATCTCTTTTTAGGGCTAGATAACATTCTAATCTACTTTGGCTTTTAGTTTCTTCTTTCCAATGTTCCAGATAGGTTTCTTTACATTGTGTTATAATATGCTTTACTTTGATTGGTGTTTGGAGAGCAGTGTTGTTGTGAGGCTGGTCAGACTGTGTCTGAGAGAGGGCAGTTCATTATTCCTCATTACCAACTGACATAGGGGACTAGTAGTTTGGAGGGCTTTGGAGTGGAGGGTGTCTTGGGGGCTGGATTTCTGGTGGTTAAATAAGTTGAGCGTTCTCTTTTGAATGTTAATTATCAGTGGTTATTACACGGCTCTTCTTAATGCTGTAGATTGCTCCATTCACTTGAATGGGCCTTCCCAACGTTCAGCGGTCAATTATTTTTGTATAATTGACCGCTGCTAAGCATATTTGACCGTGGTCAAGGAAAGTGGCCTTTTTGCCTCAGATTCACGTATTTCGTAGCACTCCGCAAGTAGTCCGGTCACTTATCACCCCAGCGTATTCGGTCGCAAAGCGAAGTCAGCTGATCTGCAGCCTGCTTCATAACGGAAAAAACTTACTCCTAGGCCACTAGTATGGATGAGTTTCACATTAACTTTAATATTTTTGGAAAATACGGTGATTTCGACTCTTGGCAAAAGGCTGAGTTGTCATCACTGGTCAAGAAAAGAAAAAGAGAGGAAAGCAGCGAAGAGGAAGAAGTGAAACAGAGTCGGTTTGGCGAACTATATTTCTCTGCTGAAAAACACCATGAACGGTAACAAATAAATTGTGAAAAGACACACTGTGTTAAGTTTTTTTTCGTGTTGGCAAGTAGCCGTGTAATAAGCGGGATCCGGTTCGTCCTGTCGGGACCGCCGTTCTATACAGTATCCCTTACGTATCTGCCTAAGTCTGCTCTACATGCATTTGTTGGTGTGTACGTGTAAGACATATCTGCAGATTTCTGCATGTAAATATTCTGTTGGATGTTTGTCCCAGAGGGTACAGCTCTGATGACTGAGTGGAACCCATACTTCACTACCATACAGTGCGATGGGCTGGATGACACTATCAAATATTTTAAGACAGATTTCGACTGGAATTTGGAAATGATAAAATTTTCTCTTGATTGCATGTAAGGCTTTTTCTTTTAGTGCATTCACTGCCATGTTGAAACTCCCTGATGCTGTAATGGTTATAAGGTAGATATAACTCAGGCTATGTTCAATTACATGATTTTTTATGGTAAATTGGTGTTTGTTCTCCTGACATCTGGGGCGTTTTTGAAAGCTCATGACTCCCCTCCCCTCTTTAGGTCCCTGCAGCTTTTCTTTATTCTTTTTCTCCATCTGCAGTTTGTCATGTTTAAATTACACAAGTGTGGACAATTACATTTTGCCTAATAGGAAATCCAGAGCAGTGTTAAGTGTCAACATTTTCCACTGTGGAAGAGATTAGCTATAAATCTTTGTCCATAATTACCTTATTATCTATTAAACAGATGGTCATACTTCATTTGTTTCTATGTGGGGTGATGAAAGAGATATTCATGAAGGTCTCTGAGAGAATATTTTGATGGTACAAACACACGAACACGTGCACAATGCCCTCGACACTTTATGTGACAGTAAATTGCATCACCATGGAAACCACTACCAAGAGGAAAGGGTTATGAAAGAGTGGATGGAAGAGGGGGAAGACAGAAGCAGAGAGCTACAGCAAGACGGAGAGAGATGGGGGAAGGAGGGAGGAGAGAGGCAGAGAAGAGTTCATGCCCAAAGGGTAGAAACCCACAGACGACACGATACACCAACTCAGTAGATTTGATCTAAGAGCTCTGCCATCCAGGCAGTCACAGAGAGAGATCGAGGCTGTGAAAACCCAGGAGGAAGTGAAAAAAGGCTTTGAAGCTGGAGATGATTATAGTATATCTTAATATCACAGTCTCTGCTATCCTGTATGGATTGTTTGCGGAACATCCCTCTGCAAGACAACAAAGATGTATTGGATCTCTATGACCATTAATAAATAGTAAGACGGCACTTGAAGTTAAACCCAAGTTCACCCAAAAAATTAAAATTCTGTCATTATCTATTCACCCTCATTGTGATGGAAATTTGAAACAACGTTATTTACACCCAGGGATGGTACACATTTTTATAGCTTCAGCTGCAGCTACAGCAAAGTTTTTGGCTTAAAAAGGATGTAAATAATGTCTTTTCAAATCAATTTTGGATCTCAGGAGTTCTAGAGACTTAGATTACTTAGCTTTCTGGAGCCATTTATTTAAACTTTAAAAAAAGATTAAAAGCTTTCTTCAGTCCCTACTGAAGTTGTTTCTGTATACAGTATGTGTTAGTGTGCATGTCTGCCCAGGTATGCACAACAAAACATGGTGGTGCCCACTAAAGGTTGGCGTAAAAATTAATTCTTACGTGAATTGTGACTCCCTTGAAAGAATATGGCTCGACGCATAATTGGAAAAGAACCTTGTTCTTATTATGATTGCATGTGACAATCCTGTGAGACCAGGCTGTATGAATGCTGTGAATGTTGTGAAATGTAATGGACAGAAAATGTGTATTGCTTTCTATTTTCCAAGCCAGGCTACCTCTTGAGCTTGGTTTGGATGGCTGAGCGAGAGCAAAAGTAAAGGAAGTAAATCCATGTGTTTGTTTTAATTATAGATCATGACAAACATGATGCATTTTAAAGTAGCAGGTAGTCAAAGTGACAAAAAATAAATCATGCATAGCAATTACAAATCTGATGCATCAAGATGTATTGATAATCATTTTATAACAACATCCTTAACCCTCTGAGTTCCTACAGATTCCCACCCTTAGCATCCAGTTCTCTAGTGTCTCTTACTTGCTGTACATCCTGTTGGAAGACACACAGCTGCAGCCGTTGGTGTAGGCGGACTTTGCGATGCTGCCAGATGTTTTCCAGCTGCCTCTGGTGATGCAGCACCTCATGGATGATGTCTAGGACGTGGTGCACGGCCTTAGAGTAGTTAGCTGATGCCATCAATGAATCAGCGCTTCCTGGGGTCAAAGGTCGCTGCAGTTTGTCCAAAAGAGACTTCCCATCCTGGCTTACCTGTAAAAGGTGAGATGAGGTTTCACATATTGCAAAGAAATCATCAATTATCTCACTTGAGGGTAATAAAATGTCTCAAGTCTCAGTTGCTAAATTCCTCATTGAGCAAAAATTTCTGGAGAAAATACACTGATCATTTAATTTAAAAAAATGATTAAACCTATTGCTATAACTAGAAAATACATTAATTACATAAACAGATTTACTCAGAGTATAAAATGCAGTAATCCAAAAGTCTCAGTAGATAGTACATTTTCAATAAGATATCGGGTTACTAACTTATAGTTCTATTTATCTCATTTTGTTTAACTTGAAAAATATATTAAAGAAAGAAAAAAGAAAAGAAAATAACCTCTGTTTTATTATGTCATACTTTTTATGTCACATATGCATTATATTTGACTGTGTGATATATGTCACTGTGTGAATTTTGCTTTATATTATAAACCTAGATGGAAAAAATAAGCCCCTTTAGGATTATTTCCCCATATATTATTCCCCCCTTTGATTCAAGATAAATGAATAAACCCTTTAAAAAAAAATAAATAGAGCATAGAGAGGGTTTATATTGTAAAGCTTGTATTGTTGTGTATCAAGGGCATGTGCATATATTTTGAATAAATGATTTGGATAACTGTCAGTTCTATTTTGTGACCGTGGAACTGGTTTAATATTTGCATCTACATTTGCTTTGCACGCTTACTTACGTGTTATTTACTGTGGATGCATACAATATGTGTGTGTGTGTGTGTGTGTGTGTGTGTGTGTACTGACCTCTGAGTATGCAGTGGTGATGTGCTCATATAATCCCTGGTGATGGTGGATTGTGTCTTCCAGATCCTGGAGTTCCGAGGGGAGCTCTCCTTCACCACATGCCTTACACCACGGCTCCACTTTACTCATGTACTGGGGACAGAATACACACATCGCATACAGTATTATAAGACTGAAGCGCTTTATCATATAAATGATCATAATATAATCATTATTGTAGATTTATAAAGCAAAGCATATTAGGACATACTAATATATATTCTTATGTACGTAAAGTGCAGCATCCACTATGTACGCACGCCGAGAACCTTGGTAAATCCAGAAAAACTTTGCTATTTAGTTGACATCTATGCAACCAAGATGATGACAAGAATTATCAAACTGTCTGTCTGTGTACTGACAACTGACTATATTCAATGTCTCAATTTAGGCAGTATGTGCACCTGTATCTTTCACATACTAACAATGCACATGTTATCACTGCAACAGTCAATGCTATTAGCATATATGAAGAGTTCAGACACAGTTTTGCTTCCTTGCTTCCCATTGAACACATTTACCATAAGCCAATGAAAACAAAAGAAAAACCAATGACTCTGCATTAGAAAAGCTTTGAACAGGCTGTCAGCTTAGCTAGCTCCACATAAAGGTTTGGCATCCAAACTGTTATGTTTGGAAACAGTAAGGCTGACAGACAGTGGGTAAAGAGAGAGACTGAAGTAAGAGTGAGGGGAAAGTTCAACAAAGAGAAAAGAGACTGCAGAGCAGAGAGCTTTGATAAAATAATGATTGAAATGATTATTCTGTTATGGGAAATGGAGAAGGGGCTCTGGAAAACATGCTTTATATCACAGCATCTCAGTAAACCAAGAGCAGAGACTATTCTGCCACATACAATATACATTATACACAAAAACACACAATATCATGCCAGTAATGCTGCAATGCCCAATATTGACCACAGAATATCAATAGCTTACAAGGAAGTCTTGAGCATTAAAGACTGTTCAGAAAAGAGGGCTACTCAGCAAACAGTAGGTGTCAACAACCAACTAATGCAGTGTTACTGCAACCGTAAACAAAACAATGGAAGCAGTATCGATCATTTAAATGGTCTTTATAGGTCTCTTAGGGATAAAGCAACCCTGGTGCTTGTAATCTGTCGTGGAACAAAAAAAAATCCTACTTCTATTTCTCTTTAAATCTATGTATTTCTTTACAAAATATATACAATTAAGGTTTGGGTACTAAACTCATAATGACAGATAAGCGTGTCAGCCTCATATATTCTGTAATAGATCTAATATGCCTCAGTCCACGTTTTACTACAGAGTATGTACTGTAAGTGGTAAATATATGCAGATATATGCAGATACTTTGAAGAATTCATTCCAGTGGAGCTGCCAACAGTATATTGAGTTCAGCCAAAGAGCTGCATATGTGCACGATGATTATACTGTATGTGGATATGACGTGTTTTTGTGCATATAGTTATCAAAGAATAAACACTATTTCTAACAAAAGGAGCATTCAGTGCATGTAAAAGATGTCTCAGCTTTCCAGTGGATGTCTGTTGTAATCATCAGAGCTCTACTAGATTTTTCTGTGTTTTTCTACCTGGTCTGCTTTTTGGTGGAAACTGGCAGACATCTCCAGCAGGGTGCTGCGTTCGTCCAGTGCTGCAGCGAAGGCCTTCCATTCTTGCTCCAGCTGTCCTGAGATCTGCTGGATTTGCTGAGAGGCGTAGTGGCCTGACTCCAAGAGTCGGTTCCCTACTGACATGATCCGATTGATGTTCACATACACATTCTACGTTTAAGGGGAGATAGAGAAAAAAGAAGCCACAGGTTAAAATATGTACCAAAATAATTGGTTTTTAGTTCAATCAAATACTTTACAAATACAAATTAGCAAACAGGAAGACAAAGTGAAGGCTAGTGTGCACACAAAATTGTGACAATCTTAGTCCGATGGTCCAAATCTACGGACCTGAGACACTACTGAGTCATGAAAGCAATGTTTTGTTGTGTAATGTTGACATTTGGGCATTTTGCCCAAGTAAATTAACAGGCTTCCATGTAAAGTAATGTTGTGGTTTAATTATGGGTGCAATGATGCATGACGCTAATGTGATTGACTGCTTTTCTGTAAAGCAATCCAAGTGTCTCAAATAAGTATCCACAATTACCTTTACATGAACAGTGAGTAATATTGGAGGGAATGAAAGTCAATACATGCACTGTGGTCATTAGGTAACCCTCCCCCTTCCCTTCACACATACACAGAGACAACCCTTTTGGACATTAAAACGTTACTTGGGAGACATGCCTCATGTGAATAATGAAAAGAAACCCATACGCCTCTCAATCTTTTAGTCTTTTCTAATATATGGGCTCCAAGCTGTTTTGTGTAGATAGGCACGGATCAGCAAATGCTAATTAACAACTGTGTTAACAGCCTGTTGTTATTCTATTCAATTACTGCTCCTGGAGCCTATTATGGCTCTTAGCTTGCTTGTTTCAAACACAACGGGGAGGAAAGATGAACCAAACACCAGCTACAGCCTTCAAACAGAGGGTCTTGGAAAGAGTGATTCTAGCAACACAAGTGAGATTAAGTCTTTGTATGAAATTAGTTTTGAACAGCCTTTCTTTGAATTGTGGGAGTTTTTGCAAGCAAACCAAGCAGATACATCCCCCACTGTCCACAAGTCTGATGTTGACTTGAGGATAATAGAGTCAGTGGTGTACTTAGAAGTATAGCTCACATGAGAAAGCAAGGAGTCCAACAGCCCTCAAATACACAGCAGTAGTTAAGTTATACATACACACAAGACCAGCGGTGCACAGGGGAGCTACATTAATCCTATAACACATTTTACAAAGACACAAATAAAATCTAAAAGGAAAATGATCTCTAAACTACTATAGATCTGTTGATCTTATTGAAGAACGTGTGTACAAACGACCTCAAGCCTAACATGCCCAGTCACAACCAATAAGCCTGTAGGCTTCTGAGCCATCTGTAGGACATTATGAATTAGATTAAATAACAGAGGCTGGAGTACTCAAACACACTGGGTGGTAAAGTCTTAATCCAAAACTGATGGATGGAAAGGGGGAGGGGTGGGGCAGAGATAGAGAGAGGTTATTCCTAATTCAAACCTGATGAGGGCAAGAGGCAAATAAGAGAGAGAGAGAGAGAGAGAGGAGAAATCCATTTACAGAGTAAAAAAACAAAACAAATAGAAGGCCACAGTAGTATCTGCTTTGTGAAAGACATGCACAACTGCCCACAACGGCAGCATTAACTACCTCCTGTCTTGCAAAATAAGAATGGCGAGAAAAATAAGAATCGAGAGACCTGGCTGTAACCAGATCGCTCTGTAATGGCTACCTGGTGCACTGGACTTACTTTGAGGCCCAAGTGTTCAAACTATGCACTCCACATTCAACACATATTATAAGTGTAAAATGTATGCCCTGTATTTTATATTCACATGTATATACACACAATAAACTATGCTAGACATTGCACGTGTCAGTAAAGGCAGAAAAGTAGCTGAAATCATAATTTACTGCTCCTCGTAGCAGTCTCTTCTTAAAATATAATTCATGGTTACATATACAAAATTAGTTGAGGTTGTAAGAGGCCGGTCTTATGAAGTCCCTCCCACTAAAATTGTCCTTCCTGCTAAGTCACTAGCATCAACAGAATGCATACATATCACGCAGTCACATGACAAATTCTTCAAAATCCAGAGCTTTAACTGAAAACAAATTGCTCGCTATATCACTAACTCAATGCAGCTCATGTGTTAGAGCCCTTTTGGGCAGGAGGACTTACTTGAGAATGCAGTTGAATAAACTGGGCTCAGACGTTTTACTGCTGTGGAAACAGGCTTCCACTGACTTCTAGTAAAAACTGAGAATACACCTATTCTGCAGCATGCACATTCCAATATATCAGAGGCCACCAAAAAGTGACTGAAACCCTTGTCATTGTATGCAATTCTCCTGCTAAACAAAAACAAGCTACTATACACAAATGATGCTCAAACCACAGCTTTGAATGACTGCCACCATTCTCATAGACTTCTTATCTCACAGATCAATTGTAATACCTTGTTATTTGCCTAATATCTACGGAACATATTTCTTAATACAAACTGAGGGCAAATCATTTGCATGCCTTCAGGGCTGATTCCGTTTCTATTCTGCTTAAAATGTTGCAATTTCAGTCATTAAGGAACACAATTGAACCTTCTATTTATCCAGCATTATTGCCAAGAGTTGGTCCTGCATCTCTACTTTGTCTACTGGGATCCAGTCTCTTCTTAAAATATAATTCATAGTTACATATGCAAAATGATATGAGGTTGTAAGAGGCGGTCTTATGAAGTCCCTCCCACTAAAAACGTCCTTCCTGCCAAGTCACTAGGATCAACAGAATATGTACATATCACACAGTCACATACAGACAGCAGAACAATTTAACAATGGAGGGGCCTGAAGCAGCAGACAGTGCCGGTGATGACTACATGACAATGGATGCTGAAAATTGGTTGGAACATGATGATACTTATGAAAATGGAGATGATTCAGGAAGAACAGATGGTCCAGCAGGACATAAATCAGGCCCTGATTCAATTCAACGGAAGAAAGAACGCCCTCAACGTCCAAATCCAAATACTGCACGACCACCTGTCTCCGAAAGATACCTCACCATTAAACGCCCGGCAATGAATACGAACACTGGATCAGGAATGAAGCAGTCACCTCAATTAGGTAAGGTTCACGCTCAGATTAAAATCATATAAATACAGTACATGCGGACACACACAAAACAAAAGCATGTCAGAATGGTAAATTACAATAACTTTACATTCTTTTCTGATTAGTTCTCTACAGGCGTACTACAATGTGTCTGATGTTGCTGTGTATTCTGTTACTTGGAGGGCTGCTTGGTCTGGGCTTCTACAGTGAGTTTATTTTATGAAATCACAACCTAAAAGATGCACCAGAAGTAAATCAGATGTGACAAAATCTCCACTGCATTAAAGAATAGCCCTTATTCAGTACACTTTGTGTTGTAATCTTGTCATGTCTTGTATTGAATTGAAGACTGTTCACCTGCATGTGCATGCATGAATTGTGTACGTGAATGTGCATTCTACTTGACCTACATATCCTGTGAGACCAAATTCAGAAATATCAACATCTCTTTTATGACAGGTGTAAAATTACATGAGATTCTTAAGGAAAAGAATGAAAGGCTGATCACACTACAAAGGGAAAACAATAACTTGGAACAAGAATTAGGTGAGTGTTAAAGGAAGAATGATTCTTAACAGAGTGTACAATAAATAATCAAATACATGAATAAATTACAAAAAAAAAACAGAGAGAAACAGCTCAAATCTTTCTTAAAACCTTTTTATAAAAGCTACCATTCCTGTGAAAATTAAAAATGTATCACAACTGTTATTCATCTTTACAGGCTTTCTGAGACCAATCTCCAGACCAATATACCGAGTTTCCAGCAAAGATGACTGTTCAACTGGGCATGACCTATTCATACTAAATTCTGACATTCTTGAGGCAAGAAATAGATTTGCTAGATTGGATGATTGAATAGATTTGATATACAGTATGAAAAAGTTAAGAGTATAAAAGGACATCTTAATTAACAACTTTATTTGGCTTCACAGGAGCTAAAGGAACGGGCTTTCTTCCATCTGACTCGTCGCAATATCTTGACAGAGGAGCGAAGCATAATCTATAACACCTGGAACTGCACAAGAACCTTTCCCCTGTAGATAACTGGGTTGTATGCAGGACATGTATCAACGGCTATGATATAATTTGTCTATCATTTCTCAGAGTATGTTTTGGGCTTAATTAATGCTATATATTGTAGAGGTGTGACATATTATTCTCCAGGTCCACCATTCAGTCCTGCTTTTAACAATTTGTCTCCATCAGTGCTGCCTAAAGTAATGTTTATGCTATTTAATTTTCATATATGGGGAAAAAGGCTCTTTAAATATGTGTAGTTTGGGCACCCCTGGCCGATAGACAAACACTCATGTCCAACTCCATATGGGACAGTAGCAACTTAGAGTGCTTTTGATTTTTCTCCTGTAATGTCATGTCAGATGGGAAGATACACACACTAAACTGTCTGTGGGTTTACTTACTGAACACAAGCTGAAAAAATGAGTCTGGACCGTTTAATATATAACTAGAAGTAGCTGTTGGAGAAGTTAGTAGTTGTTTATATTTTAATATATTTTATATTGTTAATGCATGTATTTGTTAAATTAGTTTATATCAATAGTAATTAAATGTACACAATTAAACAATGTCACATTTACACTATAACAAATAAATAAAATGATAAATAATCCCAATCTCCTTCATTCCTAAACTGCATTTGTAAAGTGTCTCCTGTAGGGGGCATCACTGTAACATAACTCCATCTATTGTGTTGTGCATGACACATTATCACTTACATAATTGTAAACAGTCAGCATTAACATCTGGTTTAAACCTTGACTCATAGTTGGCAATGCTCATATGAATTCCCATGCCTATAGCAATAATCAATAAGCAATGTTGATGAAGTATTAAATCTTTTAGAACCAGTGATGCCAATGTTTAGACATCAGTGGAAACTGGCAAATGTGTACATGGTATAAGTGTATTTTTTCACTTCATCCACAAAGTTTCAAAGACATCTTAATTTCTTTAAACAAGAGTGCACAGGCCTTATTGCTCCATGAACTCGAATAAACACACCAGCACCCTGAAACTACGTATTTCCACTCAGCCATGCAGGCAACAGGAAAAGGAAAAGCTGCTTCCTGTGGAAGAATGGGTGGAGGGGGCGGTGGTCACTTTGAGTATACCCTACTCTGTGTGTGTGTGTGTGTGTGTGTGTGTGTGTATGTGTGTGTACACAGTGTGCTGTCAATATATGTTTGTGTTTATACAGCAGTTCCATCTATCTTTTCTACTACTGTTGTCTCAGGGATTATTGGTTCATCTCAACCTGGAGTGCTAACACAACTGGCTTTGGGCGGTCACTGAAGCTGCCCCCGGGCCTTCATGTTGACAACACGCATTGCACATGCTTCCAAATACCAGTGATTTGTGACAATGAGTGAGAGAATTTGATTGACTGCTCTTCCTTGGCTACACTTTTGTGACAGAAACAATAGGTACCGGTGTCTTATTCAAAATACTCTCCATCAAATCAAACCAAACCAAACCAAACCAATCTACCATCCAAATGTACCAGCCTGTACATCCTTGATATGTATGAACTTTAAATGAATAGTCATATCTGCCAGATATGGGTCATTACAATGCAATGTGACACTATAAGAAATAATAAAATGTGACTTAGAAAAGATGGGTAAGATTTGTGAGAGGAACAAGAACACAATCAGTATTGATGGATCACGAATTGATGATGTAGATTTTCAGTGAGGAAATCCATAAGGGGTTAAATTAACCAGTAGAACATAGTACTGTAAGATGGCAGAGTGGATACAGTATAATGTCCTCAGCTACACTTATTAGTCAGCAGTAGAGCTACACAGACTCCACTGAAGTACGATAGGGCACGGAGGGTGGTAGAGCAGAGCAGCAGAGGGCAGCACACTGCTATGGGAGGGGCAGGGAGGCAATATGGGTCAATTATGGGAACAGCGCTATGACAAGACATGACAGGGGGGGCAAAGTTGAGGCAATGTGGAAAACAGCTGAATAATATGACAGAGAAAGTGGCAGGACAGAAAATATCAGTCCACAGTGAGTCAGAGCCCAAGGGAGAGGATGGTTTGGGAGAAAGGCTGTGAAAAACAAGAGGTGCATGTTTGTGTGTGTGGTGGTTGCACAGGGGTGGGAGGCCTTAGCTTGTTACTGTGAGTGACAGTAATAATAATAGTTTGGGACTGCGTTGCACGTGCGCAACAGAGACAAAGACACTGTCTTACCATGCAGTTCATAGCAAAGTGGTTGTGCTGGGTCTGCAGCTCGACAGCATGCTGGTGGTTCCCTCCGATCTCTGTGTAACTAGTGAGAAAAAGCCCCTTGTTGTGCATGATCCAATCGAACATCTAGAAATGGAAGAGCGGGAGAAAATGCAGTTAGTTTCACAGAATGCTATGCAAATGAAAAGGGTATTTTCGTCTCCTGTTTACTCACAACAACAGCATTGAAAATAAAAGATGGCCTGTTTTGTGTTTGCAACTAAAACCTAAAATCAGTTATCACGGCACTGATGGCATCTTCAATAAGTAGGAACAAAAGAACAAGCATTGTGCATGTGTATTGTCCACTGTGCTTAACCCTACATTTATGTGGCAGTATGTTGCTCTCTCTATAAGTTTGTTGGACAGAAAAGGTGTGCTTAATTACTGCTCTTTCCATAGCAGGCCTCTGCATATGCCCCCAGGTCTGCGCAGTTTATATAGCTAGTTTCCCAGTCCCAGACACATACTCACACACATTCAATTACTCTCTGTTTCAATGCACAAGCACACAGCTCACACAATTTTTGACCAAGATATAAAATAGGGCTTGAGTACACCAAAACATACACAACTCAACCTTAAATGACAAAAACCAAGTAGTTCCAGTCCACCAATACATTATAATACACTATATATA
>OMLP01018728.1:0-14690 GCA_900302685.1 Spondyliosoma cantharus
TTCAGTCTATTTGTTGTCAAAAACCTGTCCATTTTGCGCTAGCTAGCTGCATGCTAGCTTGAGGAGCAGAGCAGCTTGATAACAACTGCCAGGTCTACACAGATTATGACGTTGTCATGCCGAACTTGCAGTCTAATTTGAGAATCCGACGATTATGGCAGTTTACATGTTGTACGGTTCAGGACAAATGTTATTTAAAAAAAAGCGCCCCCTGCTCGCATCCATGGGCAAAAGCAACGAGATGGAGTGCCGCCTTTGAACATGTCAAGGACATTATAGTCAACCACACATAGGCCTATATCTGACTTTTAAGTTTGCTTTTTAGGGACTGCTTTCTCCATTTATTGTTTTCATTCCCATAATTTCTTTTTGTTATCATGTGTATATTTGTGTACTTCACTTTTTGATACGCAGACGTTTACCACCGGCTCGGGGTGGTGGGTGGGAAAAGGGATAGGGGAATTGGCATATGTACCCACTGCCTAAATAACTGTAATTGCTTGTTTGTTGTGGGTGTCAAAATAAAAAACAATTGTTCCAAAAAAAAAAAAAAAAAAAAAGCGCCCCCTGGCGGCCCCCACTTTGAGAACC
The DNA here is from genome assembly GCA_900302685.1 of Spondyliosoma cantharus. Lineage (NCBI taxonomy): Eukaryota > Metazoa > Chordata > Actinopteri > Spariformes > Sparidae > Spondyliosoma > Spondyliosoma cantharus. The sequence goes on from OMLP01018728.1 coordinate 592, forward strand.
ACTGGTTTAGACTACTAGCACAAAGGCTTTGGAGCGGGACAGGTAGGGGCTAGCTGGTCAGCATGCCAACTTTATAATATGTCTTTGCAACACAATCCATACGTGTGATGATATCAGAGCTCTTATTCACATTCTGATAATTTGATGACAATTTCAACTACATTTTTCAAATAATGCTCCTATAAAGGGCCATGCCTTTGATATGCTAAATGAGACCGATTGCTAAAACAATATTTTGTAGGCTCGTAGGCTGCAAATGTTGGTCAACAGCTAATTAGGCCAGCTGAGCATGGAGACAGGAAACAGCTAGTTATGTTTTGTACAAAGTTTAAAGAATCCACCAACCAGCACCTCACCTTTCTAGCTTCAAACAGTGTTCTGGGCACCGTATTTTCCTGAGAATATTATCCTATTAGAGAATATTATAATATCCTTGTTTATTCAGTTAAGGAAAAAACAAACATTTCTGAGTTTGTATTATTACCTCATTAATACTGTAAATTTTGAGATTATATCTGAGATTGAAATTCTTTCCTTTAAAGAGTAACATGGATAAAATTTATCTTGCTTTTATAAATTCCAGTATGCAATTGTCCATAAAGAAAACACCAGGTTATTTTTACACATCAGTTTTTCACTGAATGCAGTTCCTGCAGGTAACTGGATAAACAAGCTGTTAATTACCAATGAGCATGTGAGGTGCCTGTGAACCTTTAGCAGGACCTGGCTAGCTGTTGCCCTCTGTTTACAGTCTCTAAGATAAGCTCAGCGAACCGTCTCCTGACTCTATATGACACTTGTATTGATCATCTTATCTAACTCTGCGCAAGATAGTCAATAAGCGTGATTTTTATTTATTTATTTGGGCTAGTGCAATGTTTTATCCTCCAACTAACACTGCAATCTCTCATCTGTATTGTCTCAGATTGAGAATATTTCTCCATCTCATGAGTTTAAAGGCACTTATTTCATATCGTAAAACACAAAGCGTGCGTAAGTGCAAAACAAAGAGCACATTCTCCATTTGAGAAAGTCTGTGGATGTAAAGTTCAGGTTTTTTACAACATAATACATTTATGGCTTGTTATTCAATTCCCTCAAGCTAACTCACTCTGAAAAATGAAGGTCACTTTGACCTTTTCCTAAGAACAGTTCCATTGAGTGGATTTTGTGTGATACACATGAAAGAACAGTATAATTGGTTTTGTGAGTATGCAAAAGCTTTCTTTTATATGTGCGCTTATTAAAAGCAAAACAGCAGATTGTGTTAGAAGGTAACAACCTTCTAAGTGTCCTGATAAGGAGGAGGTGGATAATGTTTGACAGGACTGTTGACGGATCAAAGGTCCCAGTCTGTTTCCCTGTCAGATCCACCTTCAGTCTTCACAGGGATTTCCATCTTGGAGTGAGTGCAAATCTGCTCTGTCTCAGAAAATACTCCCATCTACACTTCACTGGAACTTACAAACTACTTTCCAACACATCGGCACATGTTAAATCCAAAGGCTTTCTAGTGTGTGGGAGCATCCTGGTCTCAAGCATCATGGTTGAGTTGGCCTTCTACCCAGCGGTGGCACTGATGTATTTTTTTGGAGTGATGAAAGCCACACAGGACGATCGTGTGGAGCTGGATGACCGGGCGTCCGTCAACGTGTTCTGCCTGTTTGTGTTGGCGCAGCCACTGTGTCTGGTGATAGGAGGATACACCGGCATGGCTACATACCTCCTCACAGCCCTGATCTCCTACAACTTCCTGCCGTGGAGGCAACAGCCTGCGAAGGGAAAAGAATCACAGAAGAAGAAAAACTGATAGCAAGGAGCGTACACTGTGTGGAGCTCAAACAGGTTGTAAAAGAAAATACATTAATGTGTTGCTGGTTCAACCTGTTCCCACACAAGAGTTTTTCAGCTGCAGCTGTAAACATCTGTGGACAAAGACAGCACATTGTCCGGGAACATGTGGTCGAAGTGACCCATTTTACACTTCCCGATGATTTGTTTCTGACAAAAATGAACACATCATCTGCAGTTTCCATTACATATGATAACCATAATGGCGGAAGAAGAAGAAGAAGAAGAAGAAGAAGAAGAAGATTATCTTTTTGGCCAATAACAAGACTGTATTTCGTTCTCTTTTACATGTCTTATATGTAACGGTGTAAAAACATGTCTTGACTTTGGGAAGGGGTATGCACCTGATTATTTCTTAGCCGTGAGCAGTCTGTGCTGGTTCAATGACAACTCTGTGGCAATGACAAGATCCAGGAAGAGACTGGAGAGCTTCAGAGGTGTTCGCAGATAGACTTTGTTACCTACAGAATGAACAGAATCAGGCTCGCTAAATTAATCTAATCAGCTTTAGCAACATATTAACTTGACAAACATTAGTGTGCTATCAATCTTCTAGTTTAGCTCTTGACAAGAAAGGGATTAATTTAATTCAAATTGATTTATTAGAATTTCCCCAAATGTGAAAGTATTCCTTTAAGTGAGGAACTTAATGACCAATCACAAACCATAAAAGATAATAATAATACATCTTTTTCTTCCATTTTTGAATTGTGATCATGCTCTGCATGCTAATATGACATACAATCGCTCTGGACTGACAGAGAAAGAAGTGATTGCCTTCACAGTGAGTCACTGACTTTATAGTTGAGTGTATCCTTAAACCTTAATTTAAACCAAAAACAGCAGTTTGTACTAACTGTGTCAAATTGACCTACGGGAGCATCTGTGTAAGGTCTTAATGTGTCTTGTAAAAGTGTGTGCAGCACACAAACTTAAGTCTGTAGTAAGTCCTTTCTCTTAAACATAATTAACTCATGGACACCACCTAGATGACATGACTGTGGCTGATATTTGAATGAATGAAAACACAGACGCTTTCCACACATTCTCCCTGCCAATAATAATAACATAATTATAACAAACACGCATTGTGTCTTTTTTAATTATCCACCATGTTTATGAATGACTGGGTGTCCCTCTGATGTGGCTAAATCTGGTAGTGCTGTGTGTGCACTGTGTAAAACCGGACTCAAAGAGAGAGTGCATAATAGGATTAGACCATGCTATTTAGCTGATAGACCGAGGCTTTGTTGAGCGGTTGTGTAGATGCTTGCTGTGTGTTGATGAGAAACTGTGGGGATTTTATTTATGACTTCCTTCAGCATTAAAACCCTCTTTGAGTCCACGTTGTATAAGGCCGTGTTACAGGCTCTGAATGTGTTGTCTGCCTCTCACATTGCTGTATTTCTCTTCTTATAATTTAAAGTACGTGGGGTAAATAAGGTGATTAATTATTATGTCAAGCATTTGCAAATGAGGTTATTTCTCCCGTTAGTTTTCCACATCAAGTTTGAAAGACAAGGTGATAATAAAAATCTTTTCATCATTTCAGCTCATTTATTGTGGGTTTTTTTTACAACATCCTTCTCACTCTCCATCCAGTCCTCTTAACTGAACTACTTACCCTTGTTGTTGGTTATTCATCCCTCTCAGTATTTCAGTGCATTCAGGTTTGTTTCCATGATGCTCCCATTATCACTGTTGGAGAGCTGTATTCACCAATCAACAGAAAAGCCTTCTATGACGATAAAGATAGGATCTCAAATTGTTACAAGAAAATTTCTGTCCTTGTGTTATTGACATTGCATGAATGCGATTATACAAGCTTAAGTAAATGACTATAGCAACATATGTTGGACCGTTGTGAAGAGAAGTGAGTAACTTTGCCTGCCACTCTGTTAATAAGATGCATTATACTTCATCATGATTGAAAGTAAATGCTTTGCTCGTACCTCACTGCTGTAGCCAATTACCTGCACTTGTTACACAAGCCGCGACTCAAGTCAAATCACACTGGACTCTTAAGTAATTAACTATCAATTACAAACAAGTTTAATGTTGTTTGTAGACCAATATCATACTATATTTTTTTTGGGCACTTAGTGGCAGTGGAAACATTTAAACACTACACAATTGTTTGATAGATTATCACTTCTAAAGCTGATACGGTGAACTTCTTCATTAACACATCTACATAACATAGAGAGATAGCATTGGAGCAGCATTAGCATTCATTTGGAGTAGCACTGTTTTGCTTACTGCTTTCGCTGCTGTATGCTTCACTGATCCGGTTGCTAACTTTGTCAGCCGTTTGGTGCTGGGAGCTAGCATACAGTGGATTAATCTGAGTTTTAGCATTGGAGCGCTCTGTAGATTTGATGGGAAATAATTATTTTTTTCTGGCAGGATATAGGCCTTTTTATCATTATTCAGCCTGCTAACATCCTCACAATAACAACTGTTCAGCAGGTACGTTTAGCAGGTTCACCATCTTAGTTTATGGTATTAGCATGCTAACATTTACTATTTAAAAGTGCTCTTTGGAACAATTTGTAACCATTTACATGTATTTATCACTTTTTCATTGGCCATATAAGAGCGGCTTGTAACATGAGACCTTCTCAGTTGTCTATAGAATCCTGTGGACAATTTGTTTAAGTTGTTTAACGAGCCTCAACTGTAGTTTTTCTTTGTGAAGGACTTTTCTGAGACAGTCCAAACAATTTGACTTTGTGCACGTTTTGCAGCGCCTTGTCTCAGTACCTCTCTCCACACCACTAACGGCTGGTTTCCAGCACAACACAGAACTTCCACAGAGCTCCTTTAACATGAAGCATAGAGCCAAACTGCTTTGTAGCGTCAGTTTTGTTGGTATTTGGGCATAAACAAAATAATTGGACAAACTGAATTGTTGGACCATCAAAGTTATAACAAGTCAGCCTCTAGGGAGCATGAATGTCTGTGTGAAATCTCATGACAACCCATCAGATATTTCTGCCTGTGCATTATGTGGTGGACCGAACAACTGATCCACTGTTTTGCCATCGCTTCTAATTTGCAGCATTTTTTACTTGTGATACTGGAGTTAACTTCATTTTAGTTTGCTCACATGTGAGCATGAACGTGGTATATTGGCTATTCTCCTGGGATATTTGGGATGAATATCAAATTGATTTTCATAGTTACAGGCTGATTGATAGAGTCGGACAAGGACTGATGGATCAGCAAGTAAGAACAGACTGGAGTGACGTCGTCTACTGAAACAGAGGAAGACATTCGGATGAAATTTCAGGAGTTTATTACATGGAGAGAGCAGATGGAGCACATGCAGCTGCGACGTGACAGGGTCTGTGTATGGATGTTTATTTGTTTGTGACTGGCATCTTCAAATGGTTTCTGCCTCCTCGGAGGCGTTAATGGGCGTCGTACATCACAGTGCTTGTGTCTCCCGTCGCTGCTGGGACAAGCGCAGCCCGACACAAGTTAATGATCAGAGTTTGCGAGGGAAATGAAGATGTATGTGTTTAGAGTCTGTATCTCTGGCCCTGAAGTAGAGAGAAATGCATCTGGATGAAAAACATTTCCCCATGTCTGCATCTAATGCTTTATAGCCTGCCTGCCTTTTTGTTCTGAGTGATCAGTTAACTCTGCGTCCATCTGCAAAAAATAAAGGATTATTTTATCCCTCAGCTGCTTCAGTCTTAATATCCAACAGGGGAGATCAAATATCAAGTGTTGTAATCTGCAGACAGCTGGGTAAATGTTAGCAAAACACCAATCAATCTGGTTAAAAGAACAAACAGGACTGCACAAAAGAAAGCAATATTCAATAGATTCTGATTTGATGTCATTACACCATAGGACACAAAAGACGACTGATGAACTGACGAACTTGTTTATTTCCTTGATGGAACATTGAATCCTTCATTAAATATTTACTTACATTATTTACAGTAAGATATTTTACAAGGCTTGGTTACATGCACATTGTCATATTAAAAAAAAACTGTACACACATTTACACTCGTTTAAGAGAGGGAGTAGTCTGTGCAATAAAAGGCACAAATGACCTTTGACCCTGCATTTATGTCCTGTGAGTACATATATTTCACAGACACTGCCACATGTCATGTTAGCTCAATGTGAAAACACACACAACCAGAGATGTTACTTGCGCAGCTACAGAGAAGAAGACGTGTGTCAGTGTGCGATAGTGATTCAGTAAAGTGCCCTCTTGATTGTGTCTAAATGGGATCCCATCCCCTCAGCAGCCCAAGGCAAAGTCTTTTCAGCCGTATGTTGATAAAGCGTTGATAAAGTCTGACTTAGAACAGAATTCCCCCAATCTGCAAGACAAGCTACAATCCTCAGAGTAATAACGATGGTTCACATTCTGTTTCTTTAAGGCAGTAGGGCCTGTTGGCTGAGGCACAAGGCTGAAGCTGAGACGCTGACTACTTAGGTTTCATCTCCTCGTAGTTACAAGATGGTTGGGCCGGGCTGGAGGTGCTGAAGGTGGTAATCACACAATCACTGACTGACAGCTCGACTTTCCAATCCGTTCTGTAGTCTTATATTCAATAAAGACTGGTTACAGACACTATATAAATAAATATAGATTGATTTATTTTAAGTTTGCTCTGGAAATCTGCTGCAATCCATGACCATTCGCCAAACCCCACACCCGAACAGCGATTGTCCAAACATAGCTTAGCAACCTTGACTGGGCATGGCAGGTCTGTCAATCGTCGGGTTCCAAAACCAAAAACTCAAGAGAAAAAGTAGAAAGATTGGATAAAACTGTGTGTTTATCTGCTCTACCATAACATGTAAACGTTAACATGTCTGGCTAACTAGCTTAGAACATGCAGAGGTAAACAAGGGCTATTTCCAAAAGCAAGGGGCATATTATTAGGAAACCATATTATTTGTTTACCAGTAACATTATTAAAATATATGTTCAACATCAGAATTAAGTATACTGATAGTGGCTCTTTAGTTGCTTTCAGGAAGTCAGTATTATGTTTGCCAAACTCACTGGTTATTCCTCATCATCAAATCTTTTTTCTTTGGTTAAAATGAAGCAGTTCCGAGTCAGGAAATAAAAACATTTAAGTGTTAACCTAACTCTTAATACTCTAGTTTGCCTTTGTTTACTTCTGTGTGCAGTGGATGACTCTGATAAAAATAAAGGCCACCAGCTGTATGTGGTGGGGCACCAGTGTGCAGAAAGGGCATTGGAAGGACAACCTATAGGGCACTTTATCATGTTTTAGCTACATCAGGGGTGTCCAAGAGGGCACTTTCACAGCCTTTTTTTGAAACATGGTGGCACCAAATCGCCGAGTCATAACTGTAAACTGCATAAGTTCTAGGGGCGGGGTTTTGCAAATGGTCAGTGTTTTTTTTATTTTTTTTACTACCACTCAGGGGGACACACGTACTGTAAAATAAGCAAGGTATCAAATGTTCAAGTGATTTTTAAGCTTTGGGCAGACAAACTGTTTAATTTAAACTGTCTTGGCTACAACATCGCCACCAACTGGTTTATCAATCCAGGATCAGAGAGGAGAATTTATCAAATACATACTACATCAATGGTACATTTAGTGTGATAATACGCCTTTCTGAAAGGACATTCCCTCGCTGACTGATGCTTGAGGAGTAGATTAAGGTTGCATTTTGTCATCCTGTGTCTCTGATTATATCTTTCATAGAGTAATATGACCTCCTGTTTGTGGTCAGTAATATTAAGAATTGCCTGAATGCCAGCAGACAGCCAGGGAAATAAGGATGGAGCTGGACTCTCCTGAGTGTCCACCATGCTGCGTGTGCTGCTCTGCCAAAGTGAAAATCTGCATTCTCAGTTATCATTTGCTTCAAAGGAAGAAGGGCTTTAAAGGCAGGGACGCACTGGAGTCTTGACTGTTATCTAACATACTGTATCAGCACAAACATTAATATAACTGGTTTCTAATCCTACTGTAGAGCTTAACAGATGTGTCCTTTTCATATTTTCATATATTTTCCTTGTTTTATGCCCCATGTGGGACTCCTAAGCTCTGATTTTGCAAACTAAGTCTAAAACTAGGCTTAATACATGTCTGTCCACAGAGTATTCACAGCAGTGTTCATTATCCAAAGTGCATGTAAATCCTAACTTGAAGAGGTTGCTCTATGGCAAGCTGATGAGAAAGAAGTCAGTTAACCTCGACTAAATCACGCCTGGAATATTAAAAGAAGGTATGACACACCTATTTACACATCATCGAGTGGTGCTGACATCGGCTGAAAACGGGCCTCAGAACATCAGGGGCGACTTTTTTCAGGGCAGATCCGAGGCCAGATAATAATTTATGGCTTCTGCTAGGCTTTCAGAAATCTTCCAAGCAAGCGTCTTTTGTGAAGCCACATTTTGACACGTTTTATTGACTGCCAATGCTTCAGAATGCAAACAAATGGCCAAATCCTACTAAGAATTTGAAAACGAATGCACTCGGGTGTTACACATTAAATACAAGCAGGAATGAACTGCATTCTGAATTGCCATGTTTTGAGATGCCCAAGCAACCGATGAAGCACAACATCATGCAACCTTCAGCATATGTACACGCACGGGAGGAGAGTGCCTAAAGCTTCAGTACTACAACATCTTCTCTAGCAAAAAATCAGAGGCTGGAGAAGGTAAAAGAAGAACAGAGATAAAGGTTGTCTTAGCATTGTTATCACACAAACACACCATAAGGTGGCGAGCAGGGTCAGTTTGGCTAATTAGCACATAAAAATACATAGTGTACAGTGTAGGGCCCAGTGGGGTCTGACTCCAGGTCAAAGTGTACAACCCCTATTATGGAGGTTAATTTCCCTTCTGACCACATTTTGTACCGCTCACACCAGTTTTATAGTCAAACTGCTATACAATTACCCTACTTTATACATATTTTAAACAATTATGGTCAAAAATCAGTGCATATCTTCTCAGAGTTGCGAGACTTTCAGCTTTGGCCAGAATTGGGAAGATGTCATTTAAGATGTGTACGTTTTGTACAGAAAAGCACAGTACATAGATAATAAGTAAAGGGAATCTAATGCAAAAGCAAAACATAGAATGGCTCTTTTTTTAAAAAAAAAAAAAGGGATGGTACACTGATAGTACCTTTTTAAAAATAAAAATCTCTCAAACAAGGCATTTGGTCGATTCGATGAGCTACCTAAATTCACAGGGTCAAGTAATCACTAAAGTATGACTAACATTATCCTTCACTCCTTACCTGAGTTTCTAAGCATTACAAATATCAAAACCAAGAACATGTCAACAAATCAACCCCATCCACAAATTTGCATTCACTACGGCTCCCCAACATAAAACCACAACCCACATCATTGCTTTTGAAGAAGTGTAAGCAGCTTCAAGCTTGTGTGGCGGCACATACTCCCTGTTACAGGAGAAGTTGCGGAGAGCATGTTGAAAATATTTACTAACTTCAACACCACTGACTGCTGTTTCATGATCCAAGCTTCTTTTAATTTAACTACATGTTTCTGGGTCTTTCATAAGGAAAAGTGCACTGAAGAAACCAAAGTATTCTTTTATCAACAGAAGCAATGACGTTTCAGAACTTAAAGGGTAACTCCAACTATTTGACATGTTGAAGTGTGTTTGCAGATCTTGAGGCTCCAGAGGAAGCTGCATGTAAGATGATAAATTGCCTCCAGTGATGTTACTCACAATGCTGAGTTGAACTGTGGGTAATGTAGGGGCCAGGTTTTGAAATCTAAGAAGAATGCGTGGAATAAAAAGGCAATATCTCTGGTTCTGCATTTCTGATCTTTTGTTTATAAACTGTCCACAAGTCCAGTGATGTCACTTAGTGGCTCAGTTGCATTGTGGGTCCTGTAGGCATTAGGTTTTCAAAAGCAGTTCACTGGTCTAACATTTCACACATTCTTCTCAGTTTTCAAAACATGGTGTCAACATTACCCGCAATGCAACTCAGCCACTGATCACTGGAGGCAATTCATCAGCTTCCTCTGGAGCCACCAAAGGTTTTATACTACTTTTTTCACATATGCACAAGTACACAAGGACTCGCAGACACGCTTGAATGCGTAAAATTGGTGGAGTTATCCTTTAACACCAAAAGTCAACTGTGACATTGTGATACAAACAGACATAAATTGGGTTTTTATCAAGTGGTGAGACATGAAAACAAAAAAAACACATGATAAAAATCATCCAGGGTCAGAAGAAAAAAAAAATTGAACCGACTTTTAAGACTTGTGTTATTACTGTTTGCCTATAGGCGTGTGTATGTGTGTGCATATACGTGTGTGTCAGTGGAGTGCTGCAGTGCTGAATTTGTTTCATTAAAGAGACACTAAATCAACACGGTGTGGGATGCCAAGACCTATCAGGCAAGATGTATAACCGCAACATCCTCTGAAATCATGTGTTTGTGTGAGTCCACAGTTTGTGCATATGTGTGTGTGTTGCCCACACGCATAATCTGCCACATAAACAGATTTGTACATCAGTGCACTGGTACAGGATTTTTTTTTTTCCTGCCTTTAAATGTAGCAGCAAATAGTGGGTGGAAGAAAATTGGGATTTTTAATAAGAAATCCCTCTCAGTTATGACCTACTTTCATCCAAGTAATCTCACCTGAAAGCAGCCGGTCAAGCTGCAAGACCTCTAATTACAAAGGCTTCTCAGAGAAGTTCAGTAGCAGGGAAGGAGGTGGACTCTTCGGTGGGTAAGGCTGGTCAGTCTGACACAGTTGCTAACCTTAAAGATCCGAACAAAGCTGTAAGCAGGTGGGGGTACACTGGCAGGGCTCTTATTACCATTCATGTGGGGAATATATGGCAGATATGGGCCACATACTGTAGGAGATAACTGGTCGAGATAATGATCTGGCACTTTAGCCTCGATGGAATACCCGACTCACAAACGTCTGAGTAGTGTGTTCTGTTTTCATTGTGATGCAGGGGTGTTTCTTCTTTTCACCCCTGTTAGCACTTTACTGAGCAGATAATACAATCCACTCAGAATCCTCTGGGGTGCCAGTGCTACCTTTGTTGTGCTACTGGACGTGTGCTTTCCTGTTTGCAAGGTCAGCAGCGAGACAGTCTGATAGCCGCAGGGCCACAGAGGACATATCCACACAGATATGAAGAGCCAGCATCAAATAAAAGACTTGAGAAATGTCGAGCACCAGGTGTTTTGTACGCAGAGACCCGTAAAATGTTCACTCCCACCTCACGCCGAAGTCCAAAACAACTGAGGTAGGAAAAAATAATAAATTAGTAAAAGTCATTAAAAAAAGGAACTGAACACGACTTGTGGAACGCAATTAAGTTGCAGTGATATACTGAGAGAGAGTTGAACTTAAAGTGTTGGAGGGCCTGTCCGGCATTAAAAGTGATGGCGTCTTGTGTAATTTTGCAGTGATGTCAAACATCAATTGTCTATTGATCACCACCATTATTAGCACAAACAATGACCCTCCATTGTGTTCAGCTTCTTGAATAGAGAAACAGAGGTCCCAGACTTTAGATAAGATTCCTCTGGGACTCAAAATTCAGTCCACATCTTGACCTTCTGACATGAATACACATGTCTTTGAGCAAATTCATCTCTTGCTGTTCAACAAGGATTGTCAAACTTCAGTGATCGAAGAGAAGGACACTTTTTCTTTTGTGGTCATTTTCTTGTCAGGAGAAAAAAAGTTCTTCCGCCTGGTGTGTCCATGGCCAGAAAGAAAAAATCTTGTAGCATCACACCTGAATGGCACTTTCAAATAGGCAGTGTAAAAAAAAAAAAAAAAAAAAAATCTGAAAGGCAAATAGTTTTTTTGCCTTTGAATACATATTCAGCCTCAGCTTTGTCAATTTGCACCTTGACAAAAAGTGAAAGAAAAACACCTTGATTGCCTTGGAAACTGTGTTTGCAGTGTCACATCTCATTACTTGAAGAGAGCAGGTCACAGATCAGTGGGCTGGAGTAGCCAGAAGATGGTCGACAAAGGATCCAATTTGGTTGTCACCTCTTCCTCCACACCTTTGACGTCCAGATCTTAACCGTCTTGTCGCTGGAGAGACAGAGGGAGAGAGATGATGAGCAAAGGAAAACAAGGAGAACACAACAAAGGGAGAAAATAACAGAACATCAATCACGCAGTCTTCCCTTTCAAAACAAACCCATTGTACATCAGACACAACACAAAGAGACTGACTTCAAAGTGCGCTTCACACACACTTCATTAGAGATCCTTCTCCATGGTGTCGGTAGGAATAAAACACCTAATGCGCCCTTTCAGAAAAGTGAAGAAATAAGTACATGTATGATTCATAACACCAAGTAAATATCTTCAACTGGCCCACAAGTATTCTCCCAACTGACCAGACAATTTAATTTGAATTTTTTTGTACATCCCCACAGTGATAGTCATAACAGCTTGTCACTAAGTCGGTCGATTAGACAATAACAAGGATAGCATCACATTTCGTCAGTAACACTGTCTAAAGTAGTTAGCTGTGCACTTTGTTGTTAGGAGACACTAAATGTCAACAGAGTTGATTCTATCAACAGATTAGATGCTGAACAGGTTTGATAAATAGTTTGAATTTTTTGCTTCCATGGCCCTCTTGCCCAGAGTTAGATGAGAAGATTGATGCCACTAAGATAAGATACTTATGAAGCTATAGACACCTGGCAGCTAACTTAGCTTAGCATAAAGATTGGAATAAACTAGCTAGCTTGGCTCTACCAGCACCCCTAACCTCACTTATAACATTTTGATTCCAAAAGTGCTATGCTACGCTAGTCCTTTTAGCTTAGTTTGTTCAATTCAATTTGGGATCGCTGAGCTTCTGGAGACTTGGGTTATGCCAGAAAACCTTAAGGAGCTATCTTATTTTATTTCTGTTGTTTTTTAGGTTTAAAACAAGTCTCCATCTACTTCAGTGGTTTAGTGAACTTGGTTTAGTGAAAACGCTGTTTTGCTGTGAAGCTAAATGTTTTGTGGACTTCGAAACTTTATCCAACTTGTCATCGCCATGGGTGCAAGTTTCATTTTTGGGTGAACTTATTCTTTAATCAATATCATCAGACATCTGACATCTGAATAAGATACATGCACATATGTAGCACCGATCAGGTACCGAAGGATGTTCGAGTGTTGCTTGAAAAGAAGGTGAATGGTGAAGTATTCCAAGCTAACATCCTCAACTTCAAAGTGCGTCATGGCATCACAACAGAGATGGGGCGAAAATCGGCCTGTCCACCCTTGTGTCATGTTTTCATTGCTGTTTTTGTGTTTGTTATCTGGGGTACTTAAGCTAACCATTTACTGGCTGTAGCCTTACATTGAATGAACAGATGTGAGAGTGTGATCGATCATTTCATCTTACTCTTGGTACGAAAGCAAGTAAGCACATTTCACAAAATGCTAAATTATTCCACCAAGTACAGCAACAGGCTTTAACAGACAAATTTAATCTGCTCAAAAGTTTGTCAAAGCAAAACTATGAGTCACTTGGTCAGTCAGCGAGAAGCTGTTTGTCTTGTCTTGCAGGCAGTGGTCTGCTAACAAACCAGCAAGCAAGATAAAAGTTTTTACAAAACAGAAGTTAAACTGAGCCAAACTCAGCAGAATGTGTAAAGACAACAGAACAAAAACCGAATGAATAAATAATTGGAGAAAGAAATTATGGAGGATGGAAACAGGAGCAAACAGAACCACCCAAGTGAAGAAACACAAAAGAAAAAGAAACTCAGCTGGGAAAGGAAGGTGGAAATTAGTTAAAAGAGTACCAGAGGAAGGGAGGGTTGGTGAGCGGAGGGGAGGCAATCATGGGAGGCTGGTGGCTCGGCCCTTGATGGCCAGGACCCGTCGGGGAAGACACGGGGTCAGGCCCGGCACATAGCTCCACAACTTCACCCTGCAGTCACTGGGGTCAACGCGGGGGGCAGGGAGGAGCAAAGGAGGAGGAGGAAGGTGGCGATGAAGACCATTTGTCCACGGAAAAGACAGCAGGAGAACAGCAAGAGATGATGAGGATTAAAGAAGTGATGGAACAAGAGAGTATGAAGAGGAAGAAGAGGAAGAAGAGAGTTAGTTGACTTCAGTTGAAAGCCCACCAGCTGAAGGAGAAGTAAGAAGGGCACACACCCACTCAGACACACACACACACACACACACACATACATGCTCTCCCTCTCTTTTCCACGCTCATGCACACACAC
>OMLP01018728.1:22141-36516 GCA_900302685.1 Spondyliosoma cantharus
CAGTTATGAAAAGCACTCTCTTTTACACACACACACACATAAATACACACACACACACACACACACACAAGCACAGAGGCACGCAGCAAAGGAGGTGAAGCAAAGATCTGTGAAATTCATTACTTTACTTACAAAAATTTGATTTCCAAGGTGCTAGTCTCATTGAATGAAATCACTTTCCGTCTCATGGGTGAGGGAAAAACGCGAGACACATCGATGCCATGGGCAGAGATGATGCTGACGAAATGTTTAATGCATTCACATTTTATTTCTGCATCATTAAGTGGGTCTGAGCCCCTCAGCATCAACTGTCTGGTCCAATCTGTTAATCAACTCCCTACAGAAGCAGAAACACTGAGAAGAAGACGGTGCAACCTCAGGATTTCAGAAATTGTTACCTTGTGGAAAACTCACTCACATAGAAAACTCTTATCACCAGTTCCTGAACTTTCCTTTTGACAGTCATTTTAATCTCTTCAGTCGGATGTTGATTAACACCTGAGAGGTGAATATATACACACACATCCATTTGTAGAAGAATTTAAAGTAAAGAAGCTATCTGCATGAATGAATGTGGGGAAGACTGGGCCAGTGATGGAAGTGATGAATGCATAGACCTATGAATGACTGAATACATAAATGGATGAGCAGTTCAATGAATGTACCTGTTGAGGTCCCACATGCGAACGGTGTTTCCAGCAGCAGCGTAGAGCACAGAGCCTGACGGGTTGATGGCTATCTGGTTGATCTGACACTCGCCCTGCGCAAAGGTTATTGTGCGGGTGGTGGTGCCAGCGCAGACATCACCTGAAACCACCTGCCCTGATGAACTGTGGGAGGAGGAGAAGCCAAACAGTGTAAGAGAAATAGAATGAAAGACTTACGAAGAAGAAGCAAATAAGAGCATTAGAGACAGAGACAGTGTGAATTTAACATTTCATCTAGATGGATTTCTAGATTTTTTCCCTCATCTCATCTGTCACTTTTCTGCAACATGAAACACATCGCTGAACAGAAAAATCACACCCTTAATCACTTCTATCAAATCTCTCCCCAGCTGCAATTTTTTTAAGATTAACAGCTGCAAACTGCCTCATGTGGCTTGTTGCAGCAGGGAAACTTACGTAAGGGTGCGGACACACTTGGCAGAGTCGCGGATGTCCCACACCTTGATGTAGGAGGTGGAGACGGAAAAGACCAGACAGGAGGAAGGACAATATTTCACTGACACCACGTTGTTGGGGTGGCCTTTGAGGGTGACGATCTCCTGACCCGTTACCAGGTTCCACATCTTACAGGTGCGATCTGGAGGAGGGAAGAGAGCCGCTCACAAATGTGCAAATTTCATTGCATTGAATGGAATATATTATTCATTTCTTGCTGTTATTTTTCAAGCTCAGTTTAAATTTTTGTAGCCAGGACTACGTGAACATGAAGTCTTTACGCTGGGTTAAAAAATAAAGCCATGAAGCAGATGGAAAAAAGTTCTCCTGGCTCTCTCCAAAGATGAAAACAATTGTCCAACTACATCTCTGGAGTTCACCAATTGATATCTGTCTGTTAAATATGTAGCCACAGCCAGCAGTCAGGTAGCTTAGCTCAGCATAAAAACTATAAACTTATTCACATTCTTGCTAATCACCTCCCACTACTAGCTTCATACATAACCCACAGACATGATAGTGGTATCAATCTTCTCATCTCTATCTTTAAAAGAGAATAAAATATGTTTGTATACCAAAGCGTGGAACTAATCTTTAAGTAGTGTAATTGTTTCGAGATGACAGGTTTTAAGTTGTCATGTTGCTGGCTCCAACGTATTCAGGATCCATTTAAACGAGCTTTAACAATCACATATTTAATGGAACATATACACTGAATTAAGGATTAAGAAGGATCCTACGGTACAGTCGCTGGTATGTGTACCTTTAGATCCAGTGAAAAGCAGCTCATCTGTAGCATCCACACACAGGACAGGCTTCGAATGGCCCTCAGCTACAGAAACACACTGCAGGGGCGCCGTCCGACCCCCTTTCACACCTCCGATGGGATTGATCACACCCCTAAGGATACGGTAACACACGCATACAGTGTCAACTGTACATACACACATAAAGTCCTTGAGGCTGATATCTTTCCAGGTAACTACAGATGTCCACATTGTACGCACAGATTGATCACATACATGCACACAAACACAAATGTTTTATCCATTACAGAGACAATACAAATCCATACAAACCTCACTGGATACATACAGATGATGTACTCCCCTAAAAAAAGAACTAGACGCACACATAACTTCCTGTTGGTTTTCTGAGCCCACCTGCTCCGTCTCTCTGGCCTGCCTCCACACCCCCGTCCCCAGCTTTTCTTTTGTTGTAGAACAGCCCAATTAAGGCACTACAACAGTAAGAGCTGCTTTCCTATTCAACTTATCTTTCTGTCCCCCCCCCACCCCGCAACTCTCTCACACACACACTCACACACACACACACACACACACGTGCACAAACACACAGCCTCTTATACTATGTACACTCAATGTCTCTAGCTGAACCTCTGCCCCCCCCTCCCCCTCCCAATCTATGTCCCTCTGACAGGCCAGAGTCCTACAGTGCCTGGAGAGCAGTCAGCAGAGTGAGACAGAGCAGGCAGAGGGTGAGAAGAAGAGGGAAGGATTGTGGGAAAATTGGCCCCTGGTGGGCTTCCTAATAGCACCAGTGGTGGTTAGTGTGTATGTGAGTGGGTGAGAGAAAGTGAGGTAGAGCGCAAAACAGTGAGAGGGAGAGCCAGAGGAGGGAAAAGAGAATCCGTGATTACACACAAAACTCAGGACAGGTTTGGTTCTGCACAGAGTGAGCAAAAGAAGGGTGTGCTTGAAACATGTCAAAGATGGCAACATGCCCCTCTTCTGTCCCAGCGTGAAAACACACACAAATACAAGAACTACTTTTTCTTTTTTTACAGTGCATAAAAATGACAACCAAAATCAAAAACTGTCAATTATCAGCCAGTGAAAAAAGATTACATGCATGTCTTGCCAAGTCTCATGAAAACATAAAAAGAGAACCGACTTGCACAGAATAAGCTCAAAAAAATTGATGACATCAGCTACAGCCTTGCAACACTGACTACACAACAGCTCGCAACTCAAAAATAAACCACAGCACAACGTCCTGAGGCATCATCATCACCACATGCAGCATCCATTCTCAGCCAGTCTGGTGGGAGCTGACTCGCAGTTCAGCAGCTCCGCAGCCAATCGCCTTTTGGGGCTGGGGGGGAAAGGGTATGTGGCACATATGTATGCGGAGAGAGGCATAACAAGTCGATAATGTAGTCAGGTTATCAGCTTGTGCTCCTCTACAGAGGTGCAAAACCTGACTGTGATGGTGAGTGAACAGAGTGAATACGTACAATCTGTCCTGCCCTCTTTTTAGTCAATCCCATTTTGAATGGACTGATGATAGAAAACAGATTATTTAATAAAAAGAGGAGAAACCTTGTGACCATTCTCTTAATATCATTTTCTCAACGATGGCAGAAGAGAGGGGAAGGAAGACTTTCAAAAAATAGCAGCGTTTTCTTTGAATGAACCTTATCACTCTGAAGGCTATCATGTTGCATGAGGAGGGTCTGACGCTCCATTCTCGTTGGTCAGTTAACAATGACGTTGTTCTCGTGTTATTGCCACAACATATATTTAAGTAGATTTTTTTTCCCCTCATCATATTACATGACGCTCTAAACTTACAGTCATAAGCTGCTTTGTCTACCTGCCGGAAAACCATTATGTTGTATTATTTTGAGTACCTTCTGTACCTTGCCTCTGCTGTTTTTTTCTATAAGCGCGCATGTAGCACAAAACTACTTAATGCAGCACTCCATTTCTTACTGTGCAGTGTTGGTCCGAATGGCAGAAAGTGTTCCCATTCTATCAGCGCCTGTGGAAGATATCATAGTGTGCAGTGTTATTCGCTATGTAAGGGCTGCTAATGGATGTTGCAGGGCCAAGGACCATGAGACCAGCAGACTAATGAAAATATGGAGGAAGAGCAATATGTGCTCTCTGCAGTACAGAAAAACAAACAAGGGAGCCATGGTGAGAGATGCATCCATTTGTATATGTCTGTGTGTGTGATAAAATAGAATTATTTCTGATCAATACTTTCTATTCCTATGATAAACTTGAAGGAACAGTTTTTGAAAATATGCTTATTCGCTTTCTTGCCGAAAGGTTGGTGAAAGAGAATACCTCTTTCATACCCGTCCCCAAGGAGCCACTGTGGACGGAGCCACGTAATCCTCCATAAAAAACACAATTTGTTAACTAAGAGCATGCTAGCTGCTTCTGTGTTTCCACTCTGTGCGGAGCTACGCTACGCTGCCGCATATCTTAAAGAAATGATGAAAGAATGAATAATGCAGGTATTTTGAGATATATTGCGATTTGAATGTGATTTTAGTGGGGATGGTAATTCTTATTTTCACCAAAAAATATAAAAATGGTGATGACTTGATTTTTTTCCTGGGGTCTGTTCTCTTTCATCTGGAGAATATGAATTTTTAAGGGGCGGGCAGCTCTGTAGCACCACAATACTTCATTTATAATAGTATGTTCTGACACATTTTCCTTCTTTTGTGCAGCGATTTGGAGACCCCACTGGCAATGTTGTTTCCTCCGTGGTATTTGTATTCATTGTTCAGCTCTAATATTCATGTTTCCTTATTTTTTTGCAGCCTGTAGAAAAGTGGTAAGGTTCATCCAGATCTCGTGTGCAAGCAACACCACAAAGAAACACATCACGGGAAAGGCCGCCGGGTCGGGAAAGCCACGTGTGGTTAAAACATGCACCACATTGACCTCACCCACAGAGGGAGACAAAGGGGCGTGAAGGGGAGGCCAGGCGTGGCACTGACTACTGGTGGAGACAAGATGACACCAGGTGAGTTCACAGGCAAATGGGAGAACAGAGAGTGACGAACACAGTTCCTCTACCTGAGCACCTCGGAGAGCGAGGAGTCGCTGTCATCCGACCTGGAGGCAGAAGAGGAGCAGGAGAGGGGGGAGGGCGGGGCGGGAAGAGGAAAGGGTTAACCACACTAAGGAAAGACAGAAGGGTTATTGGCAGAGGGTTATAGGGAGGAGTGACTGGAGGAAGGGTTTTAGATATAAAGCAGTGAGCAAACAGGCAGGAAATCTTAGCCAAACAATAAAGCTTGTTCAGTGATTATCAGGCAGTTTGCTTCTTGTCGAAGACAACCACTGAACAGGCTTCGCTACTTGACCACTGTCTGAGGATGTTAACTGTCGCTACACCCACAGTAAGCAATGGCTGGTTAAGTGGCTAACACTGAAGGTTAAATGTTTAAAGAAATAGTTCAACATTTTGGGAAGTATTCATATTCTCTTATCTCTTATTGCTGGGAGTTAGACGAGAAGAACGATACCACTCTCACGTCTGTATGTTCAATATACTTCTAGAGCCAGAAGCCTGACTTAGCTTAGCATGCATGCTGGAAACAAAGGGAAACAGCTAGCCCCGCTCTGTCTGAAGCTAACACAATTTGACTCTGAGCATCTCTGAAGCTCACCAATTAACATTTGTTTAACAATATGCCTCATTTGGATTAAAAAAAATGATTTGTGGAGATGACAATTTGTGTATCTACATGAGCTTATGTGCTGGGCTAAAACCACATCTTCTCATATTTGCACTTTGCAGATTAAACAAAGGCGATGCATGTTAATTTTTTGAGTTTTCGAGATGTTGAGAGGCAGGTTTTGTTATTATCTGGGTTAGCTGTTCCCCCTTGTTTTCAGCTTTTATGCTAAGCAAAGTTAGCCAACTTCTGGCTGTCTGCATACAACCATGGGAGTGGCATCAATCTCCCCATCAAACTCTCTGCAAAATGTTGAACTAATCATTAGAACAAGGCAGAAAAAAGGTACTGAAAGAAAAGGGAAGTTCAAGTAGGGAGCACTGATGCCAGGATAGTCATATACAGAGGTCAAAGAACTGTACATTACACAATTTCTACACTTTTATCACGCTTAACCCCAATCTATAACTCTTCTGACATCAGTGCCCACTCCCACATCTAATCTTAGTACAGAAAAAGTACAGATAGAACATAAGGGACTGCGAACAGGGGAAGATCCAGGATGGAGGATAAGGCTGTCAATCAAACTCACAGGCGAGCCCGCTCACAGCTGTCGAGGGGAAAGAAATTCTCGACCACACCAACACAGTTCCTCCACAATAGCTCAGAGGAAAAGGCTGGCATGTGTGTAACAGTGCAATAAAAGGGTTATTATATTGTAAATATTTTATAGCCTCAGGTTTGTCACCAGGAGAGCCAGTGCTTTACACTCATGAGCATGAAATAATAAAACAAAATGGTTGTGGATATGTCCTGAGGGAGCCACAGTGTTAAAAGGTGAATTAAATTCCTCCATTTCTTGGTATTTACTGCTGGCCACGGTGGCTATTAGCATAGTAATATCCTTTTCTTTCAAGACAAAATCCTTTTTCAAATTCATTGGTTTTGAAGAATCCAAATGTTATGTGAAGATTAAAAACAGCAGATCTAGGTTTCGACGCCTCCTTATCCAACAGGCGACAGGAAAAGTTTGTGTGAAATTAATTTTTCTCTTTTGAAGCCGTGTCGAATGCCTGATCCCAGCCTCGTTGGCTCTTCCAATATAAATCAGTCAGAAAACAGTAGCAGAATGCATCCATACAGTCACAATCACAAAAAAAACGTCTTATTTCATTTTAATAGGTTCTGTGAACTTGCAAAGACATACTTGAGAATGACGCTATGTTCCTTCTTTGCCTAGCAGGAGGCTTCTCATTTGACATCTAATTAAACATAACGATGCAGACGATTCATGGCTTTCTAATTATTCTTTAATAAATGAGCTTAATTTAACTTTGGATTTATGCTTGTGATGATTAATTCAGTGTCATACTTGGGTCAGTGTCAGTAATGTTGGGACAATGAAAACAAACAAAATCAAATTTATGGTTTTAAAGGTGCACTTTGTAGTTTTGTTGAAGAGAATTTCATCTGAAGAGAAAGATCCTCATTGACTTGACTAAATGAACTGAATCAACAAACTCTATGAATAAACACACTGACCTTAAAGGGCAACACTTTTTTTGATGTTGTTTATACTTGGCGGTCCCTGCCACCTCTCTAACTTCAAACAGTGTTCCGAGGACCTTATTTTTATCTGAAAAGAGCTTGTTTATTCAGTTTTGGAAAAAGTATTTTATCTCACTAATATTGTAAATGTTAAAATTCTGAGTTTGAATTTTTCTCCAAAACTACATAGAGCCCCTTCAAATGATGAATGTTTGGTAAAAAAAAAAGAAATAATAATAAACGCTAAATTCTGTGAACAAAACATTCAAATGCCACCCACTCCTCACTTAAAACAAAAATGCAAATGTCTAAATGATGTTAATACAGTTCATCAAATTGTGAATTGTAAAAAATGCAAATGCGCCCTGCAACAGAAGATAAAAGGAAAACCCTTCACAGCATTTTGGCCGTCTGAATCATGCTCTGTAGCAGGGGTTCCCCAGTGGGACCTACATGTGAGACCCGAAACATAAATATCCTCCCACACTGTCACCCTGAGTCAAATAAAAATGGCCACCGATGACAGCCGCTGTATAGAAAGTTGACACGAGCCAAGTCATTTACCTACCCCTGCTCCAGATAATGAGGACCCACAGGCTCCCACACACACATACACACACAGCACAAATATTCACACATACAGCAACGCGAACAAAAAACACGACACCCTAACTCATCTCACACAGCGTCCTCGGGGTCGATAAAGCTGAGAAATGTTCCAGTTTAATAAAGATTACACAACAAACAACTTTACAGCAGAGCCGAATGCTGACTGAAATTAACCGCTGACATTTGTCAGAGTGGAAGGAAGCCGGAATTGATTGTGAGCAGGAGGGGAGAAGGCTGGTTGCTCGTTTCTATCTTGGCACCTTTGCGGCTGACATTATTAACATGCATCTCAAATCCACACTGTGTTTCCATCCGATGTAGCTGGACCACTTAGAAATCGAAAGATGCTTATCTCATTATTTTACCTTTATGTATGTAAATATGATGAGAATAGTCTGACACTATGACCAACGACAGCCTCAAGAATTACCATAAATCAGAATCAGATTCTCTCTGATAGTGGCAAAAGATGTATTGCAGGTCAATTTTTTTTTTTTATTGGATTAGATTTGATTGTACAAGCTGATCTCACATTCTTTCATCCAAATGCAATTGTGTTCCTCGTTGTCGTGCACATCACATCTTCTTAAAACAGACTCGCTCATTCCCCCGAATCACAACTGCCCCTTACAGCGTGTTTCTACAGAGTATGTTCCTCACCCTCCTGATTTTCATTTGTTTCCTGGTAACTGCCATACATGGATTGGAAACACGATGCAATTACACCTTGTCGTTAGTGTTGCTAAATGCAGCCCTGAGTAGCCTGTAGTTGTGGTTTGGCTGATAAGCTCTGACAATGCCTCTTGAATGCATTTTACACCTGGACTCACCATCTGCCCCTCTAGGACCTACTTTAATGCCAGATGAAAAGTGTTTTGTCTAAGAGTGGGATTCATCCGAAGATAAACAGCTGGAATAGCTCACTCTTAAGGGCTCATCACCACAGACAAAAGCACATTACACTCAAACGGCTTAACCTCCAGCCTATCGACAGGGTCGCTGAAGATCTCAAACCATGGAGGAGAAGAAAAGAAACTAAAGGAATGATTCAGTGAGACTGAATTGATCAGATGAGAACGTGGGGACAAAAGAACAAAGGCCGTTTGTGAATGAGTGTGTGTGTGTCTGCGCAGGAGTGTACGTACTTGTCCAGAGCTGAACCTTGGGTTTGGTTGCTGGTGAGCCTTGAGAAGACGTTACGGTCATTCCTGGTCCTCAGAGGAGGTGAGGAAGGGGGAGTATAGCCGTCAGTAGGCCTGTTAAGGGGTGGAAGTTCAGGGATAGGGAAGAACAAGAAACATCAAATACATTATACAGTCAAAAAATGGAATTGATCTGGCCAGAAAAATTCATCTGAGTATTACAGTGCATGTACCTGTACGCACGGTCGTAAGACTTCCTCCTTGTTATGGGGGAGGTGTCATAACCCCGAGACTGCCTGGGACTGACAGACACACACGCACAAAAGCAAACTAAGCAAATCTTCAAGGGAGTGCAGAGGCGGTTGACATACATCTATGTAAACTGTTGGGAATCTATAAGCAACAAAGGTTTTGTGCAATTTAACAACACTTCAAGCAGGCTAAAGCAACTGGCAGGCTCACATCTTTTCATATCAATTCACACACAAACATTCTTCCCATCCCCAAGGACTGATGCAAATTCCATTGCTTTTGCCTTTTCCCTACCTGAAGCAGTTTTATAACCTAAAAAATGTTAAGCCTCTGGCAGGCTTCCAGGGGTTGTCACTGTGTAGTCAGAAATAGACACATACATTCTTGACAACATTGTCTCCATTGTCAGGAAATTAAATGTAAAATGATGTTCTTTTCTCTCGTTGCTGCATTTGTGATGTTCCACAGGGTGTCGATTCTTTCATGGTTATGCAATCAACCTCATGTTTCTCTCTTGCTTGTTTGTTTATCTCTTATGTTTAAAGATTTTCAAAGGCTTTCAAATTCAGCCCATGTCATCACCTTAAATGACTCTGCTCTTCATCGTGCTCAAAGGCACCTCAGCAGAACAAATGTTTAGAAGCATGTGGATTTGAAATAAGGTTGTCTAATTGAAAAAGACTAACTACAAGCCATCCTGCTGTCCCAAACTCCAGAGCAGTAATTCACAATCATTGGTATTTGTACCTCAGGGGGTACTTCAGAAGCTGCCAGGTGGCAAAGATTTTAGAGTAGCTGAACAACTACTGTATGATTTGATTTAAAAATCATATCCACTTACTGAGTCAGCTGTATTACCTCAACACTCTGTGGTGCCCTTTTTTAAACAAGTGAAAGTAGTATACATCATCATTAAACTAAAAGTAATGGATGACAGTTAGCTAAGTAAGGAATATTATAGTTTATAGTAAGCTCAGTGTTTGGTATCTAGCTAAAAGTAATGGATACATGGTTGCTAGTTAACTAAAGGTGATGGATAAATAGTTGATAGCTAAAAAGCTGTACTAAAGCTGTAGCCTTTTTGATAGGACAAAAAAATCACTGCAGTAATTATCAGGCCTGCTTCTGAGGTCAACATGGCACAGACCGGTAATGATGGAGCCAAGCCTTGACATTCCCCTTTCCTGGTAACATATGAAAATATTATGTTTTGCCTTAGCTTCATCTGAGTGATCATCATGATTCACTTACAAGGTGTGTCCCCTGATAGGTAGGCTGATGGTACGGGACGCCCGTTCCCTATGGTATGGGTCTCGTAGGGACAGGCTGAACCCCAGGCTTGCGGTTGCCAGGCTCAGGCCGTCCTCCTGGATGTCTGTCAGCGAGGCCAGAGACTTGGTGATGTGCTGCTGCTTGGTGCCTGATGAGGGGTCCAGGATGGGACCCAGATACTCCGCCGACACCGCCTTCATCTGAGCTGACAGACGAGGCTCCATCTGGGTGAGAAATGCGCACCATTTGTGTTACATAGGATCATTGAGGGGAGAAATTTAATGAGAAAGAAGAATGACAGAGGGATAGAAAATAATGAGACTTTGAGAAAAGATAAAGATTGAATCTAATTAAGGCACAGAAGGATATTAACATGGCCTGAAAACAACACGCGGGAGGGAAAAGGGCAAAGAGAATAAGAAAACAGTGAAAGAATAAGGCTAGAGAGGAGAAAGCATCCATTGTGGGGTTAATAAAGGCTGGATAGAGAAAACAATAACTACAGAACATAATGAAGGATCAAGAACAGAGCATTAACAAGAGGATAAAAAGGGATTTATGTCATATTAGGGGTTCCTCCTCCTCCTATGTGTTTGCTTTTACTGCCACCGCATGGATTCATACATGAATTGCAGCTGCTCTGACAGACAGACTGTGCTTTGCGTGTGTTTTGACAGTGACGGTTCAAGCAACGGTCTGAAGGCGATCACTACAGCAAAAACAGCATCCTCATGATTTATAAAGGGTCTTAGAGTCTGGGATACTGCAAGACATAGTACTACATGATGTTTTGAGCACTGAAACTGACAACAAATATTTGGGAGTACTGTAATGTCAACATCTGGATTTAAGAAAACAAGACAAATGTGGATTTAACGCTTGTGTCGCTCATCTGTAACAGAGCTTAATAACATGCGCTTCATCAGCTGTACCTTTATCTTGATATCTTCTTGGCTGTTGGATCCTTTCATTTGAGATACACTGCAGAAAAAGAGAAGGCAAGAGGGAAATCATCATGTAAAAAAAATTGCAAGAAATGAGAAATGGAGTTTATGTATCGTTTCACTTGAGAATTTTACTGGATGAATACTATATTTTTTGCAACCAAAAAAAACTTAAGCAGATTTTAGTCAAAGTCAGGGTGAGAGGAGGATGTTATGTGTTGAGGATGTTGTGTAGGCGAGCAGACTGCAGTCTCACCTGCTGTCAGAAGCTTGGCTGAACTCAGAGGGCTCCTCGTCTGTGCTGGCATAACCATTTTCTGGAAGAACATAAAACATGCAACTTGTCAGCCCCCAGCAGATCGTTGATAGTCTGCCACTCTGCACAGCCACAATCTAACTCCACTAGCATATTTCCCAGTTTAATATCTTGTGTCATCATTTTCTGGTTTTGTTCAGCCAGATCTTATGGTCCCACACATCAAAACATTGCTGAAAAGACAACATGAACTGATGGGGGGGGTAAAGGGAATAAGAATGTCTATATGTCTATGTCCAAAGACAGAAAGGAAAAGTTGCAAGGTGTCTCACACACTTCCGTGATGAGTCGAAACACGTACGAGAACCACCACTCACCCTGCTGCACATTGTGGATGAGAGCCTGGAGTTCAGGGATGCACTCTGCCTTTTCTCGCAGGGCGTCAAGGATCATGTGATTGTGAGATGAGCCAATCACGTCCGTCTGCCTCAGCTGACCCTCCAGCAGTCTGACCTGAGCCTCCCTCTGAGCCAACTGTAAACTCTGTGAACGCATATATTGAGTCAAAGATGATAACGCACACATACACACTGTAACTCTTAGACTAGGTGTTTAGTATTTGACAGGAAATGAAACCCCCAATTGTCAATTTCTTCTAATAGATTATTCTATGATGAATTACACCCCTGACTTCATCTTGCAGTTAAAAGAGACACCACTAGATGACACTGCAACCATGTTAAGCACTAAGTTCAGGTCATTGCAACTTAAATAAATAAAATCATTATATTTTTGGGCAGTAGCATAATATGATGACAACAACAAAAACTGTTTACATAATTCATAACACTTGTAATAGATCCCTGCATTCATTTATCTTTATTTATATGTAAAGCAACATATTTTCATCAAATTCTGACTGAATAGGTAAATGTTTATTCCAAGTTTTACACATCAGAGTGCAAATTTAAATAGCTCAACACAATTCATTTCACAAACATTTTTCAAGCCTGCAAAATCCACGTCAGGTCTTTCTTTATGCTGTCTTTGTTTTCGTTGAATGCCCTGTATGACAACTCACTTTCTCTATGGAGGCCTTCAGGAAGTGGTCCAGCAGGTGGCGTGCTTCAGCCAGAGAGCAGGAGCTGATCACCACTGAGGTGTCCACAGAGTCCAGCTCATCCTGCAGAGAACACAATCCTGGGCATTACCACACCTGGGGCGTTGAACATATCTGTGTGTGTGTGTGTGTGTGTGTGTGTGTGTGTGTGTGTGTGTGTGTGTGTGTGTGTGTGTGTGTGTGTGTGTGTAGTCATACCTTGGTCTCCTCTATCTGCACAATTGTGGCCTGGCAGTCAGACAGGCTGTCATTGATGTAGTCTATGTTGGCGTTCAGCACCTCAATGTCCTCATTAATTTCCTGAAGGAGGCGGTCCTCTGCTTCTGGTCCCTCCCCGTCCGCCATCAGTACCTCCCTCTTGTGTGAGAGCGACTCCTGCTGGACCGTCAGCTCCTCTCGCTTCTGACTCCGCCAAATTACAAACACACAGAACAAGAAAAAAAAAAAGAAAGAAAGACAGAGAGTAAGAAATCATTTATTTTTACATTTTACTATATCATTATGTTAAGAAGCATAATGCTGACAGCATTTTTGATGTAATGAACCAGACATAGCTGACATAAAAGGTTTGTTCATTTATCTAAATAGAAAAAGGCCCCATCTACTTGTACAGTACTGCGTGAGCTTCATGGTATATATCTGTGAAGACGGAAGGAAGAGCCTCACACACTGTGGTTTCAGTTGTCAACTACTGAGACGAAGTCAGCTAAAAAAGTAACAAAGATGTAGGTTCAGGTTCAGTTCTTTATTGTCCCTCGAGGGGAAATTTGATTTACAGCAGATGGCAAAAAAAAAAAAAACACAACGACAACATAAACAGGACATGGGACATTAATCACAGTTACAGCAAACAACCAACCAAAAGATTAAAAGTAAAAGTATCAAACTATTGAAATAGTAGTCGTAGTAAAGTGCTGATAGTAAAGCGCTGCTGAGCAGTGCAATCAAGGTTTAGTGCAAATTAAGTGCACTTATTGCACTTGGAACAAAGGAAAATTTAAACCTATTGTTTTTTACCCTAGGGGACCTGTATCTCCTCCCAGAACAACACCTCAAAAAGCACTTTTTCCCACCTTAATCTCGGGTAAATATGTGAAGGCCATTCCTACCTTAATAAGGCGATCCATGTCAGCCTCCACGTTAGAGATGGTCATCCTCTGCATGACGATGTCCATAATGCGACGCTCCAGGGCTTGCCACTTCTGGCGGGCAGACTTGGAGAAGCTGCCCACTCTGCCCGCCACTCCGGTGCCGATGCCTGCTGCTTTACGCTGCAACTTCTTCCTACTGCTGAAAAGAGATAACAGGAGAAGAGAAAAAGATGAGAAAAATAAATTGAACCTGTAATAATGTTTTGGGCCACTGTGGGGCAGCGTGTCACATTTTAAGTTAATATGCTGAACTTGTAATCAAACTGCTGCTTCATTTGGAGGCAAGTTTGTGTCCACCTGAAGGAAAAATGCATCTCTTCAGCTGCTGAATGCTCCACAACGGTCCCCAGCTACTTGCAATTGCAATTTATATCTTTAAAGTTCTGGACAAGACAGCTTAACAATTTCCTGAAACTATAAAACTCTATAAAGCCCAGAAAGGCTGTAGATGCAGGTGATAACTGTCTGTAAGCT
>OMLP01018731.1:0-15012 GCA_900302685.1 Spondyliosoma cantharus
TGACACACGTTCATGTCATCTCATGATTGCACGTCACATGATCAGTGCGGTCACAGTGGTTGCCAATGACAACATCAAACACAAATACTTAGGGGCATAATAATAATAATAACAACTGATAACATGAGAGCACATTTCTCAACACCCCCACTTGCTCACATTTAGAAAATCATTTTTACATACATGATTTGGCTTTCACACTGTAACTTTTCATACACCAAACATAAACACCTCAAATGTCATTAGCTTCAGCTTTGTAGCTGGTTTAGTTAGGACATCTGCAACCATTTCATTTGTTGGACAGTACTTCAAGTTGATCTGGTCACCATTCAACATAGATCTTACAAAGTGGTATTTAATATCCACATGTTTACATCGTTGTCTGTGTACAGGGTTTTTAGCTAAGGCTATAGCTCCCTGGTTGTCCTCATAGATAATACACCTGTATGTTTCACCATCAAAACAGTTCAACAGCTGTTGCAAGTACAGGCACTCTTGCATGGTCGCAGCTAAAGCCATATACTCTGCCTCACAGGTGGATAGTGCGACTGTAGGCTGTCGTCTGGTTTTCCATGAGACTAATGGACCATTTCTGTTTAAACTGATACAGTAACCTGTGGTGCTTTTTCGATCACTAACATCAGCGGCCCAATTAGCATCACTGTAAGCATGGATTAGGATCTTATCTTTGCATTTTCTAAAACAAAGTTCTTTGTTTTGAGTACCTTTTAAATACCTTAAAGCATGCTTGACAGTTGCCCATTGTTCAGTAGTTGGTTTAGAAAAATACTGAGACAGTTTGCTTACTACAAAGCTTAGGTCTGGCCTCGTACAGGTTGCCAAGTAGATCAAGCTACCAACTGCCTCTCTGTATTTCCTCACATCATTCATTATTTCAGCATCATCACTGTAGTCAAGTTTTTGTTCACAAGGGGTAGCTCTAGACTTACAGTTTATCATGTCAAATCTCTCCAGTATTTTCTGTACATATTTGCATTGCGACATCTTGATACAATCAGCCGTTTGCTCAAAGTCAATACCGAAAAGAGAAAATGTGTCAGTTTACCTAGGTCTTTCATTCTAAATTTGGACTTAAGCATTTCTTTTACACGTTTCAATACATCATCATCACTGGTGGCAATAATCAAATCATCTACCCATATGATTATGTGTACTTTTTCTTCGTCAGTAACTTTGCTATAGACACAATGATCAGCTGGGTTTTGTACAAACTGCATTTCACACAAATAATCATGCAACATTTTGTTCCAGTTGCGCCCCGACTGTTTTAGTCCATACAGGGATTTCTCCAGTTTACACACTAGTTTGTCACCTTCCTTATATTTGATTTCATAACCCTCAGGCTGTTCAATGTAGAGCTCACATTCGATTGGTGCATGTAAATAGGCTGTCTTTACATCCATCTGGTGGACAATCAGATTGTTCTGTGCTGCTTTCTGTGCCAACACCCTGATACTGGTCATGCTAGCTGTAGGAGAGAAAGTCTCATCATAGTTTACACCTCTCTTTTGACTGAAACCTCTGGCGACATATCGGGCTTTGAATTTGTCTGATCCGTCATTGTTCTTCTTCATTGCATAGACCCATTTACCCCCCACTACATCTTTGCCCTCAGGTAGAGTGGTCAGGGTATATGTAGCATTGTCTTTTAATGACTGCATTTCCTCCTCCATAGCATCAGCCCATTCTTTGGCATTCACTGAGGTTACTGCCTCTTTATATGTTTGAGGCACGTTACACACGAGTCTGTAACAATAGTCGATGTTGGTTATGACATCTTCAAAACCACCAACATGGTCACCATAATAATCTGTTTTTTTCCTCTCTCTGTCAGGATAACGTCTCTCTGCAGGTCTGTCTTCTTTGTTTTCAACTGTCTCCCCACTTTCTACTTTCACTGATTTAGTCTCACCCTCTTCTGTCTCATTTTGTGTGAGCACTCCTTGGTCTTCAGTTATTTCTGGGCTAACTGGTGGGGTTTTCACAGATCGGCTTTCATTTTGGATCACAAAATCATCATCCTCAGCATCTAGCATTTCAGTGTTTACTCTAGATACAAATTCCACAAGTCTGTGCTTTTGTATTTTGCTGTTGCTGGGATAGTACACCATGTAGGCTGGACTATTTTTGTCATATCCTACAAAAATGCCTCTCTCACATCTAGAGTCCAACTTTGCTTTGTGATGCTTGTAAGCATAACAGACTTGTCCAAACTTCTGCATTCTGGCTATATTTGGCTGTCTGCCTGTTAACATGTAGTAAGGAGTCTGTTTAGTGCGGTTGTTAAAGCACCTATTCCTCACCACAGCAGCTGTCTGGACAGCATAGGTCCATAACATCTTTGGCAGTCCACTCTCTATGAGCATACACCTGGCCATCTCAAATAAGGTTCTCCAGTTGCGTTCAGCAGTACCATTTTGGTGCGGAGAATATGGGGCCGAGGTTTCATGCCTAATACCACTTCTGCTCATTAATGTTTGGTACTCTCTTCCTGTGTATTCTGTGCCATTGTCAGATCTCATGCATTTTATTTTGCCATAAGGGGCTGTATCAGCTATAAACTTCTCAGTAGCCTGCACTGTGTCACTTTTATTCTTCAAAAAGTATACAAACACTGCACTCGAGAAGTCATCTGTGAAGGATAGTGCATACCTGTGACCATTTTTTGACACTGGATCTATAGGACCAGCTAAGTCTGTGTGCACCATGTCCAGAGGTGCTCTAGCCCTCATATCTGGCTCTCTGTTTCTCGTTTGAACAAACTTCCCCTGAGTACATACTTCACATTGTGGGGCAGGTTTACTTCCTTCATTTTTAATGTCCATCCCATTTACAACATTTCTTAACTTCATAATATCTGCATAATTGCAATGGCCTAGAATTTCATGCCAACCCTGTAAATCAAGGCTTTTCTTACAGTAGTCATTGCAGTCATTTTCTGATGTGTGCAGATAGTAAAGTTTGTTGTGTACATGTATGGGGAATTTGGTACCATCTGTATGAAGTAGAACATTCTTCTTCTCACTGAAGATCACTGTGGCTCCGCTGGAGGTGGAAGCTTTCACCGAGAAGATATCTTGGGGATATGATGGAATGTACAGGGCGTTCCTGAGCGTCGTTCGGAAACGCCGTCCCTCGCTGTCAAGTAGCCACACCTCCGCGTCACCTCTGCGCTTGGCGACTCCGTTGCTCCTGGAGCCGTCAGCCAACTCCACGCTGTGCGTCCCGGCCTGGAAACTGCTGTCAAACCTCTTGAATTTCGCGATGTCTGTGATGATATGAGACGTTGCACCCGCATCCACCATCAGACCTTTCCTCTTGACATCTGGCACCTGCACCTTCGCGTCGCTCACCCGGAATGCGTACTCCGTCTCCTCGGACGCTTTCCGTGCGTCATCCCGCTGCTTTTTCCGTCTGCAGCTAGCATTGTTGTGCGTGTTACTTTTACAGTAGTTACACCACTGTTTGCGCAGACAGGCTCTGGCCATGTGGCCTCTGGTACCGCATTTGTAACACACAAGGTCTGTATTGCCACTGTCCTTTGCGCCCTCGGGCGCACGCTTTGAGCCAAACTGCGCTCTTGCTGTCATGACATTATCATCTGATGCAGTTGCGCGCATGTTTTCAACATCCTCATAACTTCGGAGCTTTGTCTTAAACTCAGCAAAAGTCATTTTATCGTCACTCTGAGACACATGTATGACAAATGGTTTAAATGTCTCTGGCAGCCCTTTCAAAACCATTGCTATCAAAAGTCCGTCACTGAGCGCCTCTCCTGCGCTTCTCAAGGCAGTAATCGCAGTCTCTGCTCTGATTACATATTCAGTGACATTCTCAATGGGTGACTTTTGCAGTGAGGTCAACTCTGTGTATAAGTTTATAACTCTGGGCTTGCCTGTGCCAGCATAGTATTGTCGGAGAATCTTTAGCGCCTCACGTCCGTCGTCCGCGGCATCGCGCATCACCAACGACAGGCTCTTATCATCCAGAAATTGAATGAGCTCCGCGTAGGCCTCGGCATTTTTCTCCCCATCATCGTCATCATCTGGAGCGGCATCGTTTAAAATAGTGTCCTTTAATCCTTGCAGACAAAGGTGGCCCAAAAACTTAGTCTCCCATAGTTCATATTTCTTCTCGTCACCATCAAAAACGAGTCTCGCCCAGCGGCTGCTTGGCACCGAGTCTCTGTCTCTTTTACTCATGTTGAAGGCTGATTACTCCAACTCGCCACTCAGGTGCACGCAGTGAACGTTGCGACTTTCACCTGGCAGGTCCATCAAACTGTGCGTTATGAGTTCTGGGCCCAAAACCTGTTAGAAGAGTCATTTTCCACAGCGTTTAACGTGACATAACACAGCACACGAGTCTGCACTTTTTGGGTGAACACCAGCAGGCCGGAATCACCTCCTTTATTGACACACGTTCATGTCATCTCGTGATTGCACGTCACATGATCAGTGCGGTCACAGTGGTTGCCAATGACAACATCAAACACAAATACTTAGGGGCATAATAACAATAATAATAACAACTGATAACATGAGAGCACATTTCTCAACATATATGTATATACATATATATATATAAAGATAAAATATAAAGTATTATATATATATATATATAATACTTTATATTTCATCTTTTATTTTATTTTCAATTCTATTTTTTATTCTATTCTTAAGGTTAGGGTTTTTAATTTTAGTTTAATGTATGTTTAATGTATGTTTTGTATTCTGTATGCTACTGGATACTTGAATTTCCCTCGGGATAAATACAGTGTCTATCTATCTATCTATCTATCTATCTATCTATCTATCTATCTATCTATTTGAAGCTTCATTCAAAAAACTCAATGAAAGTTTTGAATGTACAAAAAGGGTCATTCCACTAAAAATGTTTGCCTCTGCAAGGTATGACCGAAGACTATTAATAGTCTCTGAATCTTGAATCTGAAGGATTTTCAATGTACAGTCTGGTTTCTCCCGGGTACACTCAGCCATTAGGAGCTATTTGTTGCCAAAGAAAAAAGGAGATTTTCAGACCAGTCTACCACCTTTGACCCTCTGCTACTATATTGTATTTTCTCTCTCTATCTATCTATCTCTCTCTCTCTATCACACATACACACACACACACACACACACACACACACACACACACACTGAAAAACGCTTCCTCCAACATATTTGAGTAGGAGGCTAAGACTTATGTATATACTGTATGTCGATGGGCCCAGATGAATTAATTTTCATTTTTTTATCTGGCCCGTATCGACACGAGAACAAAGATGTGATATTCAAACACAAAGCAAGTGAACAACTACTGTGGGCGACAAAGAAAGGCAGAAAGAAAAATAAAGTAAAAGCAATGGCTAAAGGCAAATTTGAAAGAAGCTTGACATGGGCACTGTGAGAGACTGAGAAGAGCTCAGTGGTGAAGAACTGGAGGTTTTAGCGATAATTTTTGCCTCCTCCTGTTAGATTATACTTCAGCATGTAGAAGAGAGCGTGAACACCCGTTGTACCAAATAGCAATTAAATGTTGTCCATCACAAGAGCACTTGACTTGCGTTCCTGTGTAGTCTGACCCGGTGTTTAAGTGAAAAGACAAGCTGTGAGCAGCTACGCACAGTCATCCTCAGCCACAGCTACAAGCAAGAAGTGCAGAAGCAGATGTCTGTTATTCCCACGCCATGTCAAAGACATTATGAAATATCTAAACCACCACTGGAGCTAGTTTCATTGCTCCACAAGGGTACCTGCTGGTCTATTTAAAATACCATGCTTGCATTATAAATTACATCACGTTTTACATTAATGAAGGAGTCGATGGCGACTGCCTGGAGCGTAGCCGCAGAATATTCCATTAGTCTAGTCCAGTCGGGGTGAAATCAGGTGAAAATGACATTTGCGGTTTGCATCTGACTCATAATCTTCAGATCAATCTGCAACAAATCAAAAGACACAGTGGGCAATGGCAATAACAGGCTCAAGCAAAGGGATAAGATGTATTTATGTTGTTTGTATGGGCTTTTTCAGTCCATGTTTGAAGGCATCTGCTTCAGTATATGTAATCACGATGGAAGGAAAAATACAGTTGGTTGTGTGGGACAATCTGGGACACAATACCAATGCAGAGAGGAGCTCCAACATGTTGATATAGTGTCCAGTTACCTTAGAAAACTCAAAACATTTTCATTCTATTCCTTTTTATTGATTTAGTAGTATGCTGCATTCACTTTGCAATCTCCGAGTGTGGAAAAATGACTAGCGCTGAATTCATATCACAGTCTCCTGACCATTGGGAGAGCTGCACAGTGTTCTTAATGCTAGCAATGTCAGTTTCAGTTTTAGTTTCATTATCCGCCCGATGCCTGTTGGGCCGAGCGAAGGCACCACAGATGGTCACAGGTCAACCTGTGCAGTCTGACATACACATTACCACGATGACAACCTTCCCTGTTTTCTCTTCACAGCCACTGGATTGAAGCCAGATTTTAGGAACGCGTGCCAAAAGCAGGCTGTCCTGCAGTGGTTTGACTTTTGAAAACTATAGCCAAACAATTGTGGAACATCATCTCAATAAGTGGGACGACACATGCAATGCAGTGCCACGTGGTGGGACACCTGGTCACCACAATTGGATGGAATGCTATAAAATATTATGCAAATGTTCCTGATACACCAGAGGATGAATCCTATTGGCCGTTGATGATCCCATGACTTCCTCTAGTACCACCATGACGTTGATATTTCTGTTTTTGTTTTCTAGTGAAATGTCTCAAAAACTATTGATGGATGAATCCTCATGAAACCTTGTTCATTTACTACTCAGACTAAATTATTATAACTTTGTTGATCCTCTAACTTTTTACCAGGTCAGAATGTTTATTTGTTCAATACTTTGTTTTACAACCAAACACCTGCTGCTGTAACTGTTACTTCTTCCCATTCTGTTGATCATTTTAACTACACGTTGCAGAGGTAGTGTATATTCAGTAGAATACATTTATGGTGTGATGTTGCTATTTAACTGCAGTAAGAGCTCTTAATAATTCCTCCAGCACTGCATTTAGCTCCAACTACTCTGCAAAGTACAGCCTCACAGAGCTGCTGGTGTGGCTGTAGACTCTCGATATATGATATGGTAAAAAGGTATACTGTTACGCGTTATATCATAACCTGACCAGCGGATTATATAATAGAATTATAACTCGTGTTTACCATAATCTTTAAATCATGGCATTTATTTTGATCATAAGTTTTTGTACTTCATTGGACGCTATCATATCATGCTACATGTTACAGCGTTGTATGCAGATTAAGGTAATGTTACTCACCTTTTCTCTGTCTTTCATCTTCCCTATTCACCTTTTCGTTCTAAGCAAATCTGTTTCTGGCACGCAGTCCATCCTTCACCGACTGGATTACCTGCCAGCAACAGCTGCCAAATGTGTACAAGCTTTTAACACTGTGACTCAATTGGCTGGTTTCCATGCCTTTTAAACACACACTTGCACACTAAACAGACACACGCACGCACGAGCGAATGACTGCCTTCCTCGACAGCTGCGTTGAGATTAGTGTAAAATCAACAGTGAGGCTTCCCGACACACATTAGCTATCAGCTGAACTTCCCCCACTTTGTTCGGCAGTGTAAGGTGATGATGTTATTAAAGCGTTATACTGAAACGGAACAAAAGGCAGCAGGAGGGTGAGAAAGGGACCTTTCAGCACAATATGTGCCGCTTACTTGCACTTTGGATTTCAATAACATGTGGAAACTTTTTCTAAATGCAAAATTACTTTGCTCCTTCATCATGAGTATTAAAAAGTAGTTGAATAAGCCCTGATTGATCCCTGAGGTGCAGAACTGTTACGTGATTAAAACACCAAAGTTAGAAAGTTTTAAAACAGACACGTTTCAGCACTATCTTGCCATCCATACTAACATACCTGAAAATCGATATCCCACGGCCATTCACGTACACGCATGCCTTTGTAAACAGGAAGCAGACTGTATACTCTGGTTGCTTGGCTACAGAAAAATCTTTGAACGAGGCAGGGAAACTGCCTGCTCTTCACAGACTCCTCCTGGCTACTGCTGTTTTGTCAGCAAAACATTGTAAGCACCCATTTCCGTCCCTCTTTTCCATCATTGTGCGATCAATGTCCATTTGTGTCTTTCTAAATATAAAGTCAAACAATATAACATCCATCTCACACAAAAGTTCAAACTCAATACTCCGATATAATAACACATACTCCAAGTTCACATTTGCCAGTGATTTTACAAACACTGATAGACGTGTTTGTCATTTCCAAAAATCTAATTTTCTGCCTGTCTAGACGTGAAAAAAGGATGCCGTAGTTTCTGAGTATCTGCCACGTTTCCAATAGATCAGTTTTCAGTGATCTCAAACTCAGTTTACATGTGTACAAAAGGCCAAAACACATAGAACAAGCTTTGTTTTAATATGAACTTGTGTACTGTACGTGTGTGGACAGGGCCACAGCCCTCATTTTGACATCAACTACTAAAATGAAGTGATTGCACGGTTATCACGCTATCATACGAACAAAAATCTGTCCACAGACATATAAAGACATGGCGGCAGAGAACTCAAAACTGCTTCTGTCATTGTTCCTGCTACACTTGGAGTCTTTATGATCACATTTCCTTGTGATGACACCCATGCAAAGACTCACAAGAGGGAAACATTACCAGTCGATGCTGTCATGGCCAATAATGATTATGTGACAGGGTCCGTTGTGACAGCAGTGCATGCCAATGCAGTGGCCTGTAGCCCCCTCGAACTTCATATTTTTGTTTCTAATTCTAACTGTCCTGGAGATATACCTATCATAGCATGAGGTAACACAGAAGCAATTTTGAGTGGGGGTTTATATGTCCGTCCGATGACAGATGTTTGTCACCGTGGTAACATCAAAACTGTACAAGATACAGTCAGGAAACTTTACTTTAGAGTTCATAGATGGGTGTGGACCGACCAATGAGTACTCATGTTACGAGAGTCTATCAATCGGATCACAGCAGCCTCGAGGCCCGTCGACATATGTTGACATAATGACTACTCAGTAGTCATTACTACATTATTACAGTGTACTACTCAGTGAGAGTACAAGAGTTGGACCACACTAATCTTCACACTCAGCTTTCGTTCCCAATGAAAACGGCTTCCTGCTGTGGCTATAAACAACAATGATAAGAGCTGTGTGACTGAACCGAACGTAAAGCTGCAGGCTGCAAAACTGAAACAATGAGCTCAAAATGCTTCGTAGAGCTGAGGGGGAAGGCACACATATCTCTATGTGGGTTTGTCACTATGAGCATTTGATCCATTGTTAATGTAAAGATAT
Source organism: Spondyliosoma cantharus (assembly GCA_900302685.1). Taxonomy (NCBI): domain Eukaryota; kingdom Metazoa; phylum Chordata; class Actinopteri; order Spariformes; family Sparidae; genus Spondyliosoma; species Spondyliosoma cantharus. Next base: position 9,402 of record OMLP01018731.1, read on the forward strand.
TAATTAGCACGGCTTTAATCCCTTTTGCTGAGATACATTTTGCCGTCAGTATTGTATCAGTCTTTCAAAGGCGAAATCTTGAGTGAAGACTTCCGAGAACACGAGGAGAGGTTAGGTCGCATGTGTTCGTCGCACAAGCCTCAGTTGAATAAAGTTGCCGTCGGAAGGATGCATATTATTTCATCCGCAGTGTAGTGCCACCGTTAACTTTTTTGCACTCGCATTTCATTTTCTATCAAAAAACGCTGCTGTACTTTTCTGTCTGTCAGCATGTTTCGCAGGTGAATGTAAAGGACCAAAGGGGGGAGAAATGTGTGGAAACTCCTTGTCAGTGAGGCCTGATCCTACTGGTGGGAGACAAAGCGCAGCAATAAGCACAGAGGTCAGCGTTTTCTATTTCTGTGGCGCCACACACCCAAAAACAATGCACCCACGCACACACTGGCAGAGAGAGAGAGAGACTAAATGACAAGCGCTTCTGTTCATTTGGGCCCCGTTTTCAAACCAGACTTTAGTTCCACTTTATTTTCTGCCAGTTTCAAAATTATGCTACCATCAGTGTCAGCACTGTTCCTCTTTTTTCTTTTCTTTTTTTTTCTCAGTCGAGTTGACTGACAGTCTACCGAGCGGGTGAGGCTGCCGGTGAGAGTGGAGTAATAAGGGAGACAATGGACATGTCTCTCTCTCGAACAAGCAGGACAGGCTGTGTTGTTTGCCAGACAGGAGACAGTGGGAAAAGTAAGGGATTGTGAGAGAGAGAGCGAGAAAGAGCGAGAGAAAGAGACTGATAGACTAGAGACAGACATCAGTAATGTGAGAGGAAGGATCACATCTCTCTTGCTTGGCTGCACACAAGGAAGCTCCCGAATTCAAATACCGCAATTCAGCAATGCAGTAATAATGCATTCGACACAAACACTGCGCGCCTGTTATTTTGATTGATTTTTCGTCACCGTTGTTTGGATCTTTCGGTTGAGTGTAGAAAACCAGACTGAAAATGAAATGACTTGCTTTTACTCGTTTAGCCCAAAAATATAATTTGGAATAACACAATTATTAGCAACAATAAAAGTAACTGAATTATACTGATGCAAGTTATAGCTAGTTATTGGGTTATTTTGACTCATAATAGTGGAGTAGAGGTCTTCTTCTCTTCATTCACACACTTTTTTTATGTAAAACTTTTATTATCTTTCAGTTTGCATGAATTTGGGACAAGGATAAATCTCATATACATAAACTTTGTTGACAAACTAAAATATGTGGATAACCAAACACAGTTTGTGGGCAGCCAAATATTACATCCATATGACGTCACTTCAAAACTTCTGGGATTCTTTATTGACTAATGTTTATGTTTATGGGGAAAAGTTTACAGCTTGAATCAGTGCCACATACCACAGCATACCACGGCCTGTCTCTAGATGGGTTTTGTACAAATAGACACAACTCAACACACAGGGAAAAAAAAAGACAAACAACATGGAGCAATAACATCAATACTATAAAAGATGATGAGAATTAATATTATGCTATGATAGCTCATACTCTTTGGGGATGGCTTGGCACAGGGCATATGCACATGTAGCAGCCGGTAGCTCCCTCAAATGTTGAAATGTTTTTTAACGTTTGACTAAAGTATTATGAGAGATGGTCAGAGACTGTTGTGCCCACATCTTTTCAGGGACGTGTCCCCACCACACCGTCCCGGATCTAACTGTTGCACTCGATGGGTGGACCGTCTTCCGAGCCAGCAGAGCGTAGCTGGAGCTACAGCTGGATGAGGAGAGGTGGAGTCTGTGTTTACATTGTTGATGCTCGGTGCTCACACACAGTCAGAGTGGACGAACAGTGTTTACCTGATGTTGAACTTTTAATGCGAAGATGTCGACCACATTATCATCACCTGGTGCTGTTTACAATCGGCCCGACAAAATAATGCACTCCCTGTTTATGTATATTTATGTAAACACAACTATATATGGGTTTTTATGTTTTTGTAGCATTAAGGAGTTCATAAACTGTATTGCGTAATGACAAATAAATCAGCTTGAACCTTGAGGATGATGGCACCTGGCCGTTTGGACTTTCTCCCATTCAGCTACATGAGCATTAGTGAGGTCCAACACTGATGCTGGGTGACCAGATCAGTAGATTTTCCATATTTACCCCAGATGCGTATGATTGGCTTGAGATCAGGGCTCTATACCGAAAAACATTCTTTATGGACTGGCTATGTGCACAGTGACATTCTCATGTTAAAACAGGAGAGGTCCTCCCGCAAACTGTTGTCTCACTGTTGGAAGTGCACTACTGTCTAAAATATCATTGTATGCTGAGGCATTAATACAATGTAATAATAGAAATATAAATAAATAAAAGGCCTCATCTGACGTGCGAAGAACAGCCGCACTGATCTTGTCACTCCCCATGAGCTCAGGAGAGGGGAGTGACAATAATAATTTCGTCCTAGGGGAAGGTAGACTCTGAGCCTGCTTCCAAATGTTGGGACTTTACTGTACATACAGACTCACAGATTTAACGGGCACAGTACCAGAAAGTCAGTTATTGCTGCATGTTGTCTAAATCCACCATTTCTGCAGAGCCTTCTGTGGATGTCAAGAGAGTCCGCTTGTTGCAGACTTCAGCAGGCTAAACTGGAAAGATTATCCATACGGTAGCTCATGGCAATATGAACGTGACAGAAAATAAATGACTAATTATTATTATGAATAGGACCATTTGGATGAGTAAGGTTCCTACTGTAATGAGATTTATCTTGCATAGATCTAACCTGTCATGGTGCTCAAGTCCATGCAGTCTCAGTTTGTGAGTCTGGAGGATGCACATTTGGGTTCAGACAGATACATCAAGTGGATGCTGAGGTGAAGGTGGGACTTGTGAAATGCTAAATGAATATATATAAACAGTGTATTATTTATCTTACGTTAATTATTTATTAACATAAGAACACAGAATTATATAGAAATAAAGAACAATATTGATTTTTTTTTTTTAAATACACACTATAATGTTGCATAAATTAGAACTGCAATAGACTCTGTACAATACAAAGACACAGCCTGTAAAATGTGTGAGTGTTGTTTCGAAGGGTAACTCCAACAGTTTCACACATTAAAGTGTGTTTACAGGTCTTTAGAAGTACGATTGCAAATGTGAAAAAAAAAGTACCGTAGTAAAAGGCCTGTTGTGGCTCCAGAGGAACCTGCATGTAATCTGATCAATTTATTCCAGTTCCACTCACTCAGTGGCTAAGTTGCATTGTGGGTAATGTAGGTGAGTGGGTTTTGGAAAGAAAGAAGAACGCGTGGAATCGAAAGGGGTGACAGCTCTGGTTCTGCTGTATCGACTTTGATCATTTGTTGGACTGCTTTTCAAAACCTGGTGCCTACATTACCCACAATGCTATTTTGCCACAGACTGACATCACTGGAGACCATGTACTAGATTACATGCAGCATCCTCTGGAGACACAAAAGGAGATCTATAACCACACGTTATATGTAAAATGTGGTTTTATACAGTCTCCAGAATTTAATATTTGTTCCAGTGTGACGAGAATGCCATGTTAGTGTGGCAGAGGACTAGACACGGCTGCTCATCTAGCTTCATTTCGGTTCACAAACTTCAGATAAAATTATACCCACTTCCCTTTGCATCGTCACTGAGACACAAATCATTTTCTTGGTCTAATAAATGCAAAGTGCACACACACACACACACGGATATACTTGAATATAACTGCATAGAAACACACACCTGTAGACACAGTTTTTTAACAAAAACACTCTCAGCGTCTTTGCTTTCAAAATTAAAAGCAGGACTCGAACAACCTTGAACTGCATTGACAGGGAGAGACACTGAAATAAAAGCAATTTAGCAAAAAAAAAAAGATAAAGCCCTCATCTGTATGATTCGTCTTGCCCTCATAACAAAGCAAAACAAGACCTTATTTCATAAATAACATCTTGTTTGCTACTGATAAAGCAAATCATATTCCCTCTCCCAACAAATGTGGCTCCCAAATCTCATAAACCTCCCCTAACCTTTCATAAATCTGTTTTTTTCTTCCTTTTATCATCCTTTCATTCTTTGCTTTCTGTCTTTGGATCTGTCGTGCTGCTTTATTGCCTAGATAAGTCGTGGCCAGCAGGATTTCTTTTCCAAGCACAATGCACTATTGTTATGAAGGTGGAGGGATTAGTGCTTGAGATTAGCTGATAGCATCTGTAACTCTTACCAGAAAGAGCATATGAGGGCTCGGGAAGGAAGAAAAAAAAAAAGTAAAAAAAAAAAAAAACACTTCCCTGGCTTCCCAATCGGCGACGTAAAGTTTAACAAGATGGAGCTAGGAAATGCATTTCCTGCTGCAAATGTGGCGTGAATGCCGAAATGTTCATCTCTGGAAATGCAGAAGCAAACAGACAGGATTTCAACCTATGATCTGGCGGTGGATGGAACTGAACAAGGCTGTGCATGTGTGTTTCAGTATGTGTGTATAAAAGTTGAACAAAGGCCATATCCACAAATCATATTGAGTCAAGGTGGAAAAAAATGTTTTAAAGTGGGGAGAGGAGGACTCAAACCCCGGACCCTGGGATTATGAACCATGTGCTTTTCCCCTTTTACCACAAAGTAGTAGTAGTAGTTCCTGTTGTAGTAGTACTTGTAGCATTTATAATAGTAGTAGTAGCAGCAGTAACAGCAGTAGAAGTAGAAGTATGCATCCTGTAGTAGTAGTGGCAGTGGCAGTGGCAGTGGAGGTGGGATTCAAACCGCCAACCTTGCGCCTCCCATTCATTCTCTATGGCTTCACATTCACACTCATAAGAGTTTCTGTGGATCCTAATGTGTTCACGTCAGAAAGAGGAGACTTTCCCGACAGGAGGAGGTAAATCTCACCCTCCAAGGATTTTTTTTTTTTTTTTTTTGGGCTCTGGTGGTGTTGAGCAGGATTTGGGACCCTCCACAATCATGTCACATCGGCAGGGTTTAATAGGGGGCAGGGGCTTTAAATGTCCAAGTATGGCGGAGTTATGATGTCCCTCGCGTCGTTATCGCCACCGGTCTGGGCTGGATAGACGAGAGAGCGCGGGGAGAGAGACGGGGAGACAAAGAGGCGGTAAGAAGAAGTAAATGAGACTCTGTGTGTGTTTGTGTGTTTATGCCTCTGCTCCCCAGGCCACCCGATTCCTCTTATTATCTTATTCCTGTTGTGCCTCTGAGAAAAAAAGAAAAAAACAGTTTGTTCCACGAGAGCACAGCTCTATCTTCATGGCTATCTCCCCCGAGATGAGTAGCCAGAATTGAATTTGTAGGATTTTTTTCGATTTCTCGCCGCCTGCGGTCTGCATTTGCTTGGCAAAGAAAAGGAGTTGGGGTTTATGTAAATAATGACGAAAAGGTAATAGAGCTTTAAATGCAGCACTCAATAATGGAGACAGAAGAAAAGGCCCTTGTTAGAGTAGCAGGGAAGAAGGGGAGATGGAGGAGGAGGGGGGTTGCTTTTAAAACCCTCCCTTGCCTCCCTTTCTCTTGCTTGATCCAACAAGTGTCGTTTTTTGGGTTTTTTTTGCTTTATATTTGTGTG
>OMLP01018732.1:0-11471 GCA_900302685.1 Spondyliosoma cantharus
TGTTTCAACTCAACGAGCTGATTTGAAGAGAGCCAATATTACTTTACCAGGGGACGGTATTGAAAGCAGGAGGAAAGGCAGGCATGTGTGAGATTTGTGTCGAGCGTGGGAGGAACTCACTGGAGTTTTCTGCTGATCTTCGTCGGGAGAGTTGAGGTCTTCCTCCTGTCCGCCATATTCGTCCTCCTGCGACGCCGTTGGACATGCCTCAAAGTCGGTGTGGCCTAGATCGTGCAGGTACTGGAAAAGAGGGGAGTTCTGCGGAGAGAAAGAGAGACAACCGGACATTTGAGCAGCCGTTGGGGAATGATGCATGCCAAGGAGAAAGAGAGAAAACGTGGCGATTAAGTCACGAGTCTGACGTGGGCTGAGCTGACACTCATCCCGATTTCGCCCTAGATTTGCCCCAGTGTGAAGGCGAAAGGTGTCATGCCTCTGATAAGCGAGGGAAAATCCATCACTGATTTGACAAGCCAAGTCTACTTTCCCTCAGGATTCATCAGCTGAAGTTAAGGCTCCACCCTCAGCCCCTCTTCTCCTCCATGCAGCTTACTTCTCTGCTCGGAGAGGAATGCTGTAAAAGCCTAAAATGCCTTCACATGTGAACCTGTAAATCAACAGACACTCATACAGACACCAGGGCTCGTCTTTTTTGAGCCTCTCCATGCACCAAAGATTTGCCTTAATCCTCCTCTCCTTGCATGGAAACTGGAATAAATGTAAGCACAATTCATCATGTCACAATCTTCCCATGGAGGTATAAACACAGGCTATGCTGTTTTCTACCCTGAACAAAGAAAGCTCACAACCGAATCAGCCGTGAAATAAGCAGAGCGGAGGAAAAAAAAATATATATCCCGTGCTAGAATCCAAAACATGCCTGACCCAGTTCTCCGCCAGCTGCTGAACATGTCTGTGAACAGCTGCACAGGCTCATCTCGGTTTAACGAACATAACCATCACAATGTACAGATAGCTGTCAAACAACTAAAATGCTACTCACATGCATTGTCACAGGAAGTCGCAGCTCATGTTGTCACCGTCCAGATGTAGCTAGATGTGTGTGTGTGTGTGTGTGTGTGGAGGGTTTTTTTTTTTTTCCAGAACCGACGCATTGGACCTGGACATCCCCACCCCACCTCTAAACTACCAGTCTAGTAATGATGAAACACCGACAACAATGCGCACCCTGGCCCGGCTCAGCACCTCTCATGACCACCAAAGCTCCTTGGCGGACGCACAGTTAGCAGCCAGCCAAATATGGGGATTTGTTTTGGATTGTCAATGCATGGCAACAAGGAAAAGCGGCTGCTTATGTGAGGCTAGCGTCCCTATTAGCTTGCTACGCTATCGGCGTAAGCTAGCAGAGGGAACCAAACGTCTCGGCTACATTTAACGTTACCCCAGTATGACAAAGCATCGGTTACAAGTTTCGAGAACAAACAGCGGCGGGAATACAAACCTCGAATACCACATCTTCATCAAACTCCTCAGTCATTGCTCTCCGCCATCTATACGCAGCCCGTCTTGCATTCTGAAGTTGTAGGCACAGTAGTCGGGGGCAGCAGCCGTTTAGAAGTTGGTAGTTAGCCGGTTGCTAAACTTAGCATAAAACTACAACTCCCATGATGCGCGTCTTCAACCGACGCTCACTCGCGAGCAAGAAGCGAAGTGCTCGTGCCACTTTGTAGAGCGCCTCATGTGGGCGCGTGAGGCAGCGGTCCAAGCGTTTGGAACGCCTGGCAAATAGAAGGGGGTGAAGTTAGCGTGTGACATCCGGTTAAAAGCCGGAAATTACCTTCAAAATAAAAACTACATATTTTCAACAAATTGATGTGAAAGGAAAACAAGGCAAAGCAGCTTTAATAACATTTCAATTTGCTTTAAATGTGCATTCGAACGCATTCGTATGTTCGCTTCTGTGCTCTGCATCATTTTTAAACAACTAAAAACAGATCTCCTTCGACAAACGATTTATTTTTAGTCGCTCAACCGGACGTGTGTTGTTTCGTTGCGTCGCGCTTGACACCGTTGGGAAAAGCACCGTGGCTGAAACTGAAAACTTGGGGAAAAATGGAAAAAGTAACAGGCGTGAAGACTTTATCCGCGCATCCGCTGGCGAGATAAGAAACAACAGCGATGGATCTTCATGTTTTCTGGCTGCGGTGGTCTCCAAACTGACAATGGTGTCGAAGGAAGGAAAAACGCAGATTTTCTCACAATTCCATTGAAAGTATATTTACTCATGGAGAAAGGAGCAAGTCGGGAGTCATGAGCACAGGTTTGTTTCGTGGGGGAGCTAACTTTACTTAGCAAAAATCCTGCTGTGCAAGCGCCTTTTGTGTTTAGATGAAGCTGAACGCATTTAACTTCTTGAGTTTATTCGCACAAGTTGAAGAACTTTTGAATTCGAACGTTATAACGGACGGTAGCATCCACTCTATTTTTACCCTGCCCCAGCTAATTACAGTTTTTCTTAATAACAGCTTTCAAAGATGTATAAAAGAGGACAGGCTTCAATTTGAGCGCTTTCTAAATACGCCATCATAACTCATAATCAAAAATGTCCCTTTCCGTTTTGATATTACAGCTACTGTTGCAGCTGGAGGGGGTTAAATCCTTTGTCTTAAAACATCTGTCCTGCTGTTGATGCAACAAGTCGGACGCGATAATAAGCTGCAGACTTAACATCTCTTATAAAACGGCGAACATTTGCTCGTATAAAGACTGGTGTGTTTGTGTCACCAGACTGGATAAGTGCCATCAAGTTTTTATGATTGTTCTTTCCGCGACACGAGCGGTTTGAGTCCAGATACCTGGCGCTGCCTACTACAGCGAAAACATAAGGCCAGAACCCGTTCAAAAAACTGTCACTTCAATGCTGCTTCAGTTATAACAAAGGCGTATGTCTCCAAATACATAGTTTATTAACGTCGATGCCATCAGTAGCATGTACTGGCAAATTCGGCTCACAGATAAAAGCCCAAGTTAAGAGCTGGGCAAAGTTTTGGATTGATTCTCCCTGCTCATCACCGCCATCCATGGTGGATTTTGATATAAATTTGGGAGAACAAGCTCTTGGAGTTGAAGTGTGTATGCCGAATTAAAAAGCGACTCTAACTGATGCGTAGTAAGCGTTAATTACAGTCCCATCGCGCAGATATTTTTGATTGTAAGGTCAGTGACTTTTAACGTGGTGATTTTTGAACTGAGTTCGGCGAGTGTGCAACGGCAGAGCAGAATGTATGGGGAGGCAGAGCGGTTTCTGGTCGTTGGCCTTTTCGGAAACATCCGCTCGATGACTCCACTTCTCGTGGTGTCGGCCAGCCAGGAGTTTCAGCCAGTAGAGCGGAAAATATGGCCTACAATCTCAATTCACAGCTTTTTATTAGTGTAGAGAGTCTGTTTTTTTTATTTAAACTTTATTTAACAAGCTTTATCCCAGTGAGATTCCCACATAAACTTCAAATGTTAGAATAGTATTGGTATTTATTATTGTAAATATTTAGTAGTTTCATGTGGTGGGAGGGTAACTCAGTTCTGACAACACAACGTAATTAAAACAGGCACCAAAGAGTAATTTATACCATGACTTCTAGAAACATAAGACCAGAAAGTGTTCGGAGTATACAGTTTTGAGCAGGCAGAGAGAAAAACTGAGGACACAAGAGAAATATACTCATTATATCTGTGAAATTGGTCCTACCGATTTAATTTAGACAAGAAATACAGGCATTCCAGGCTCTCTCAACAACAGGAAGGAGAAATTCAATTTTGAATCTGAATTAAATAATCCATTTTACTTTTGATTTGTGCCTCAAGTGAGATGCAAACCCGTTACTATTCATTCAGTAAATGACTTCATGATAAATCCAAATCAGATGTGACAGATAATATTTTTTTTTTCTAGATATAGATCCTAATTTCGACCCCTGAATTTATTTTACACATCACTCCGACCCTCCCTTCTTCCCCTCTGACCCTGAGCCTGACCTCTTGACCCTGGATTTAGCCACAGCTTGCAGCTGTCGATGCTTATATTAAAGGAGGGGCTGCTTTGTGCTGGTGTTGCGTGATTCATTTTAAGTGTGAGTAAATATTTTTTTTTCTCCTCCCTCTTCTTAACATCCAGGTGTGAAGAAGCCTCCATTAGCTCCCAAACCTAAACTCCCTTCAACCACCAAACCCTCTCCCCCACCCATCGCCCCCAAACCAGGTCTCCTCGTCCAGTCTTCAGTCGTCTCCCAACCTTCCCCTGCTACTCTCAAGAGGACAAAACCGGCTGTTGCACCCAAACCATGCATTCGCAAATCCACAGCCTCGTCTCCCCCTGTTTCTCCCCTGCCTCCCAAACCCAGGGAATCCCTTATCCTATCTCAGGAACAGGAGGAGGCTTTAGGCGACAGCCTCTCACTTCTCAACTCCAAAAATGGGATTTTATCGGAGACTAACAAACGTGAGTCGGATTACATCATTCCCACCTGCTCCTGTGGGCTCGAGGACTCTTCCCAGTGCCAGCATCTGGAAAATGGAAGTACAACTGAGTTTGAGAGCGGTTTGCACAAAGAAGTGTTGCAGAATGGGATTTCTACAGAAGGATTCACAGGGTCAAGGGGGCAAGAGAAACCAGAACACAGGGAGGAGGGAGTGGCTGTGGAGAAGGGTGAGGGTGGAGGGGTGAGCAGAAAGCCCAGGGATAAGCCTCAAAGACAGAGACACCTGGATAAGGTCTTAGTAAACAAAGAGGACCAGAATGGGAAAGCTTCGGAGACTGTAAAGCATCAAGCCATTGCTTTTTCTGAGCCTGATGTTCCAAAAGTGGATGTACAGACTGTAGCCCAAAACACAGATTTAACAGACTCCAAGTCGGCCTGTGATGTTGCAGGCAGCATCATTTTCTCTTCAAGCGTCGCTCCCCATGAGTCCCCTCCAGAACACTTTCATGTCGAGCGCAGTGAGCCCATCAGCAAAGCATCTCCTACCAGATTACACCCTGATTCACAGGTCCCTGCTGCCCCCAGTAAGCCTCTCCCGGTCCCTCACCCACGTAAACTTAAAAAGCCAGCCCTGGTGAGGCAGGATGGCGTGGAGGGCAGTGCCCAGGATCAGGTAGTGGCGGTGGAGGAGCAAAAACTGGGGCTTGAGGTGCGAGAGGCTGAAGAGAAACTGAATCTAGCTGGTCTGTCTCTCAGTTCAGACAGCGAGGAGCTCAAGCGGAACTCATGTCACGATACTTTACCCCAGAAAGACTCAGGTTCAGGAGAGGACGAGGCCAACGCACCTATCCCCCCTCCTCGACAGACCTCCCTCTCACCTCGCCTTCACAGATCGGTCCCCTCTCTGAACAAAAACGCCTCCCACTCCTTGGTCATGCTGTCACAATCTGACTCAACGAGCCACGAAAAAGAGGACGAGTACCACCGGGTGGAGGAGGATGAGGAGGATGGGTACGGCGACTTTGAGCGCTACCCAATCACTCACAGCCTCCCCAAGCAGATCAAACTGGGCTGTCACCCTCCTCTGGCCAACGCGAGGAAAGCCTTTTCTGCCGAGGATCAGCAGTCGCCGAGGGCGCCACCCAGAAAACCTCAGAGACACAGCCTGCCTGCACCCCCTCCGCCCTCCTTCTGCCCTCCTGCACCTCCACATGCTAACACACCGATGAGGGAGCTGCCTGCTCCTCCCCAGGAGAAAACAGCCTGGCGATTCACCCGACCCTGCGTGACCTTCTTCAGCCGCCAGATGCCGACCAGGAGCAGCGTGCCGCCAAAGGGCCGAGCTCCAGCTCTGGGGGGCAAGCAGAGGGCTCAGTCCTTCTCTGCAGCTGACCTGGCAACCCGGGCCGACTCTCAAAAGAGGAGCCTCTCCTTCCGGAAGCTGCTCGAGCTCAGGCTGTCGGTCAAGATGCTGCCAAAGCTGCTGGCCAAGGGAGGCCAGTCTCTGGACTGTACCAGCACGGAGTCAATACGGGGGGACAAGAGCCTGGAGCGACCCAAGAGCTGCATAGGGGAGGCTGATTTTCGTGGAGAAGGTGGAGAGGAGTCAGTGGAGTATGAGAACGTTCCACTGTATGAGGAGATCCCCGAGTACATGAACCTGCCGTTTCACAGTGCGAGGCTGGGCTGGCCACACGACTCTGACGCAGATGACTCAGACATCTACGAGGTGCAGGATCCCTATCACAGATACCACGACCACGACTACGAGAGGTACGGCGATTCACACAAGTTAGAAGCTTAACTAAAGATTCTGTTTATTATTGATCCGACGCCTCTTACTGCTGGACCAACTTGGAAATGATCTATCCAACTAGTTAACTATTAATGAATAAAGATAAATGAGTTAAAAAGTGCAATATGTAAGATGGTTGATTGGTGACTCATTCCAAAGTCGACGAATATCGACGCTTTGGGTCGGCAAGTCACAATTTAGCATCAACACGTCAGTCAACCATCTTACATGTTGCACTTATTGATCAGTTGTCAAAACAGTTGATGATTTGTTTGTTATCGAACAGCTAATAGATTGATTAGTTGGACGGATTGTCTTTAAGGTGGTCCAGCAGTAAAAGGTGTCATATCCAAAACCTATTTCCGGTCTCAATCAGAACAATCTTGTAGTTTAATACAAAAGGCTGAACACATGTCTGTTTAACAGCAATAATCAAAGAGGTTGAAGAAATGTGACATTTTCAATACAATAAACAATGGCTGCTTGTGTTTGCGTGTGTGAGAGCAAAAAGAAAGTGGAAGTAGGCCCGAGGTCCAGAACTGCTGTACAACGCTTAACCCCTGCTGCTAGCCCGTAATTTCAGCTGACCCGTAGCTTCACCGTGGGAACCGCACAGGTTGCGACAGGTTGCGACAGGTGACATTAGTGGTTTGTATTTACAAGAGTGTGAAAGTCAGCCCTTGAGCCAGTGGCAGTGAATTTGAATAGAGCATTGATGTGCAGCAGGTCGGCCTGTTTTCCTGTGGGTTATTTTCAGTGGCCAGGGCAGGAAATGTCTGAGAATCGCAGAAACGCCACACAGCTCTCTAGAACAGGGAAAATAAACCTCCAGCAACCACCAGCCTCCTCCTCCTCAGGCTGCCCGCCCTCGCACTGTGTTTAGCCTCTTCTTAACCTCATCACTCCATTTTTCTCCCCTGTGAGAAGATCTGACGCGAGTTTTGTTCTCATCGGTGGCAAACGCACAAATAAATCATCGTTTCACATCACGCCTTTTGGAAAAGCCGCAGGTTTCAGAGAACCACGCATGGCAGGAGAAGTGAGCTAAGTGAAATATTTAAGATAAACATGAAATATTTAAGTTGGAGATAAAAGCGACATTGAACGGAGGAGGCATAAATTACGATATTTAGGAAAAATCAGACATGATTTTTCGTGGGAGCAACAGCAATCACATTGGGACACCTCCTCCAGTAATGAACCGGTTTCTAACGTGCTGTTTCATGACATTCATGACATCCAGTTAAGCGTTTCTTGCCTTAGGACATGGAGCAGCTGTTCACCAAGGTTAATGGAAATGTGTCAATTATTTCTTAATATTTTCACCCAGATATTTCCAACACTAGTCAAACTATTTGGCAATTTAATCACCTCTGTAGTGAAGATAAAACATCACAGGTGGTTTTAAATGAACTGCAACTTATGATTGTCACTTACTTTTCCTTTTACGTTTTTAATCATTCGGTGTATGAAATGTGAAAAAATGTGAAGACATCTCTTTGTAGTTATTTTCAGTGATGTAAAACATTTAAAAGGACATTCATTTATTATTTTTTGGCCACTTGGGGACAACAGAGCAAACTTTATTACAACATTTGACATATTATCACCTTTTTAAGTTGCTTTTTGTGCACATCCAGCAGACACATGACTCTACTTATAGCTCTGTTTTGTTCTCCACCAACTCCTGAGGGAAGTATCTGTCTCTTTAGAGGCTAAATGCGCTTGTACTTTCGCTAGCTTGATGCTAACTTTCTCTACTTGCCAATAAGAGTTTAGGCATGTAGCGTTCAGTGGGCTTATGTTTTGCTGAAAACAAGGCCGAGAGATTGTTTTCATTATCAATTGATCGTAGTATAGTATTTCCAGGATTCATTTATTAATCATTTAGTATATAAAAGTCCAAAGAGATGTCAAAAATGGCTTTTTTTTGTCCAACCAACAGCTCAAAAACCAAAAACTCTTCATTTACTGTCATTAATCACAAAGAAAAGCGTCACATCCTCACATTTAAGAAGCTGGAACCTGAACATTCTTAGAAACTTTACCTGGATTATTAAAATAGTGAGCAATTAACTGTCTTTTTTGATCGACCGGTTGACTAAGCAGTGCAGCTCTTCTGAACACAGCTGCCTCTGTCTTCTAATAAACCAGCACTGATGAGATTAGTGAGACTGAACCAAAACATAAAAGTAGCACACTTGAACCAAAAACCAAAACATTGAACGCTGAGTAGAACAGTCGAGTCGAATGACGATTCTCTGTGGGTTTGTAGCTACAGAGAATCCTGTTCAAATTACGTATAATACTTTGATCCATAGTTGATATAAAACATCGATTACGGCAGCTTTAAGAATCTGAAACCTTTGCTCGGTAAATTACCCACATTGGTTGTCAGAATTGAATAATCGCTTCAGCGCTGTTTCCCAGTAATAAGTGTTCACCGAACAGTTCATGGACACCGCCAGCAGATTTCACTCTGTCACCAGGTCACATTCATGCTATTAAGATCCCATTGAGTTAATCGTGATAGTTGGCCGAGACCGTTCCCATGATAGATGGCATGTTCCCTCTGTCAGACTGTTGCACTACTGTGTCCTACCAGCGATGAAATCGAGGCTACGTTAGGTGACGATGAGGTACGCCGGAGTGAGATCAGACGCTAAAACAATTACGATGTATCCAGCTTCTTAATGCTGTCTGGTATGCAGAGTGGTTGGCAGAGTGTTTGTGTGTTTGAGAGGAGGAGGAAGAAGAAGAAGAAGGAGCGAGTGAATCTGTAGTGTTTCCCAGGCATCTGAGCCTGTTAAGTTTATGTAAGTAGCCTCAGGCTGTAAACAAGTGGCGCTCTGTGCCTGACCCAGTGTGTTGGAATTCTCCACTATAGAGAAAGAAGTTGAGGAAGAGGGAGTGCGGATTTCGATTTAGGTAAAAGAAACTGTCAGGAGGCTCTTAAGAAAAACAAGGAAGTGGAGAGAGTGGGCTATTGCTGATGAGAGTGAAAGGAAATGTGAGAATTTTTGGACTCCCACAGTCTTTCCTATCTCATGTTTATTCTGAGCCATCAGTCTTTTTTTTTTTTTTTCTTTTGCAAAGGTACAACATCTACAGGCCTCTGAACAGAAAGTTGGGCAGGAAAGGACTGAAGAGGCCAAATCAAAACACATTAAATCCGCCTCTTCTGCCGTCTCACTTCATAAATCTTTGAAATCAGACAGCCTAAATCTACAGAACAGACGATGAGAGATAGATCAAGACATTAGTGACACACGGACACATGTTGCTGCTTGTACTAGCCTGGCAGACAACACTGGCAGCTGGCAGAGCTGAGCCAACATGTTGTCTGGCTGCCAGCAGCTGGATTGAAGACGCAAGCAGAAAACAGAAATACGAGTTTTAATCTCTTTGGGAGAAAAAGTACTGGAGATGGAGACCTACCTACAACATAATAATAACACTGTGCAGAAATCAGAGCTATTTATCATGATAAGGCAATTGCACGCAACCTTATAGTTAAAATTAAGAGCCTTACTTAATTGTACATTTTATACATTTATAAATGCCATAAAATGCCTTTTGATACTTATTATTAATTATTAGATATCACCTACTTTTACTCAACTATGACTTTTTATAACACTGCAGATCACTGTTGGTGTAAAAGTCATTCAGTACATGCAATAGGAAGTGAATGCATCACTGTTCCAATTTTTTATTATGATGTAACAAAGCAAAGGTTAAGATTTAGTTATGTAAAGGCAAAGATAATGTGTACAAGTGAACACCGTCATGTTCGATGTTGATGGAGACTTGTCTTTAGGTCAGAACCGACCACAGCCACTAAATGATTAATTGCCTCGCTGTTTCAACTCTAACCGTGATAGCAAATCAAATAAGATGTTTTCTTTTTCGTCTCTCAAAGACTTTAAAATTCTTGTCAACCAGTGTAGCATTTTATTTAAACCTCGAAACTTGAGATGTTTAAATTATTCCTACTATTCTAAATGTTGCCGGAGTGTAATCAGCATTTTCCATTGTAAAAGACCTCTGAATGAGTCTTACACTGACTCATACGCTTCTTATGAGTGTGTTCAATTATCAAGTGTTGCACAAAAGCTCCACATGACTGTTTTTAATCTCTGTTTATCCAGGGAGGGATTTTGTGAACACACTCACGCTCCTCTCCAGCGCCGCTCTGCCTCTCATTCGCGCGTTTTCAACATTCCCTCTAAAGCGGAGCTAAATTCTGCTACATGTACCGTCTAATTTTTCTCTGACCGCCGCTCCGTCGCTGTTTGTTGTGTTCAATGTGCGGTGTCTGTGTTTTTGGCGAGCAGCGGCTGGCCGATGCAGGACGTCCACTCCGAGGAGGAGGAGATCCACAGTTCGGACGAGGAGGACAACAGCTCCACCTCCAGCAAGGAGCACCTGGACGAGGCAGACCGACAGGTAATCACCTCCATCTGTACTGTGAGGGCAGTTCAGCCAAAATACAGCAAATACTATGAAGTTACTTAGGTATGTGTAAATATGAAACTGAAACGTTTTCCAGCACTGGGTGACGAATTGTTTTTATGCTTGCTTAGCCCGGTACCAAAACAAGGGAAATTGGAAACAGCAGAGTTTACTCACTCTAACAAAGATCTGGATAAACATCCTTTTTTTTTGTTGTTGTTTTTTTAATATCTTCCGCAGCTCTGTCCAGAAACATTTTATAGAAATGAACAGAAATTGAAATCTTCATATTTAAGAAGCTGGCGCCAAGAAATGGCAGTCTTGACCAGCTAGCCCAGTGCTCTTAAGATCACAGTCCAGAACACTAGCTGCACTGCTAACTGAGCTAAATAGCTAACGGCAGCTTCTGTGGTATTACTACTTTGACTGAAGTACAAGATCTGAGTACTTTGTCCACCTCCGCATTAAAGCTTACTAATACCAGCTTGCATTTATCTCGCGGCCCCTCTGTGGTTTCTGAACTTCACGTTGGGCACCATCCCCTTCATGTGGGCCACACTAAAGGTTCATGGAAATACACTTGAGAAAAATGTTAAACCGGCACGATGTTTACAGATTGCAGTGACGTCTCGTATCACAAACTGTGACTGCAGCCACTGGAGATTGTGCACATGTCCGCTGCCAACTGTGTTTGTTGTCTGTGACAGCTTTAGAAGAGGGTGTGTGTGTGTGTGTGTGTGTGTGTGCGTGCGTGCGTGCGTGCGTGCGTGCGTGCATGCGTGCGC
>OMLP01018734.1:7622-20683 GCA_900302685.1 Spondyliosoma cantharus
GTGGCGAAAAAAAAAAAAAAAAAAAAAAAATGTCCCTCAGGTGAACCAAGAAACCTTCTTTTTCTACAAAAATACCAAAAAACTCAAGCACTGGATGTTAATTTTCCTTTGTTTCATTTAGTGCCTCTCCCTGCAGCAGTTTGTTTGAGTCAATGTGCAAATGATATTTAAAGGAACAGTCCAAACAAATAATATTGTTATTGGCCTTCTTGCCAAGAGTTACATTTGAAGAACAACACTACTCTCATATCTTTCTGCTATAGAAGAATATACAGCTTCATATCAAACCACACCTAGTTGGTTTCACACTTCTGCTTTGAATAAACAAAACAAACTAGATCTAATTGGTTAATGATTACTGAGCTTTAGAGTTGTTTTGTTACATTTGGACTAGAGCCCAACTGATAATGGATTTCTGGGGCTGATATTGATATTAAATTGTAAAGAAATTCCAAAATTGATATATCGTCCTATTGTCTTTTATTCACTGAATATATACACAAACACACATTTTATGCAAGAATCCCTCAAATGTGTATCTCAAATACTTGTGATGAAGGTGCGTACGTAATAGAGGCAGGATATTTCAGTTAAACAATAAACGCTATTATCCAAAATGAAATCAGTTCACCAAGACAGTAAACTTCTCTTTGAATTTAATACTTATAAATGGATTACACGCATCTTTTTCTACATACTGTTCTGTAAAAAAAGGTTTTCACATTGGCACATATATATCTGTGATTGGCAAATATTGGCTAATGATAGTGGCCAATTAATATATATCAGACAGGCTCTAATTTTGACAGAGCAGGGCTAGCTATTTCCTCCTGTTTCCAGTTATAATGCTAAGCTAAGCTGACCTAACTGACTATAGTTTAATATTCACCGACAGATTTTATTGGTATCAATCATTTCATCAACTGTTCCTTAAAAATAAATTCTGATTTCTTGATTGATTGTTATTATTAAAACATTTGTATCAAGGTTGCTCCACATCGAGCAGTTGTTCCAATTTTTTACATTTGTTAAAGATACAATATCTTAATGCGATGTGACAGTTAATGTGCCATTCATAGCTCTTAACATTGACAGCTTCATGATACTATGCTGTGCATTAAACCAAAAACTGATTGAACCTTGACGTATTATGAACCTCAGTTTAGGGTTTGTGGGGTATTTTGGGATGGGGACTTGAGATTCTCAAGTCTCCAGTCCTCAGCGAATCACAGAAGTGCAGGCTGCCATGGAAACACTAGCAGCTCAGTGCCTGCTTGATGCTTTTCGAGGACTTCAAAGAGTCAGTGCATGGTTGCTTTAACCCATATAGAGCAGCATTGAGCAACCTGACCTGAAGCGCATCAAAGGGGGAAATTAGTTTGTTTTTTAGGTGTCTTTGATTTCTCACCACTTTTCTGTGGAGGAGTGTTGCTGAGATAAAGAGTTATGTTGCCAGAAAACCTTCTGAACATGAAGCAGAAATAATGGGTTAGGAAGACCTCTACACTCCCTGTATGATCCTCCTACATTGTTTTGTGTTTGTTAATATTTTATCTCTGGTCC
This sequence comes from Spondyliosoma cantharus, assembly GCA_900302685.1. Lineage (NCBI taxonomy): Eukaryota > Metazoa > Chordata > Actinopteri > Spariformes > Sparidae > Spondyliosoma > Spondyliosoma cantharus. Next base: position 9,186 of record OMLP01018734.1, read on the forward strand.
AGCACTAAAGATCACTTTAAATATCTTAAAAGTGAGACATGGTTGAAACCTGCCATTAAACACTGGCTGAGGTGTCCACTTCTCTTAAAATAAGAGCAAGTCTGATTCAGTGCACACTCAAACAGGTAGAGGAAGAAAATTCATGTTTTCTTTGTTTCTTTATCTGATGCAGTTCCTCCTACAATGCAATTGATCTCATTTAATTTCTTTTTTCTTTTTTTTTTTCAAAATGGCTCAAGCAACAAAGCAAATCAACACAGATAAAGTTGATTTAGTGTCACAATGGATTTACAAATAATGAACAAAAGCAGCATGTGCCACAAAAGCTGTACAAATACACACAGATGAGGTACAGCAGTGCAAACAGTTGCGCAAATATGAAAATCAAACAACGCAGCAGCATTGCTTTGTCCATACATATGTCAAACTTTGCTCAGCACACAGTCAGCAAAACCTACAGAGCTATAACGCTATGAGCCAAGCTCTGCAGCCTGCAGTATATTTTGAATGTTTCAGTGAAATACTTTTTAGTGGTAAAAAAGAATACTGATTTAGCATCGGGCTGCTATAAAACTGCATTTATAATGGTCGTTTAAAAAATCAATGCAGCAGATCCAGAGATATTGTCTTTTTTATTCCACACATTCCTCTTCCTTGTTAAGATATGATGCCAACATTACCGACAGTGCGACCCCACTGGGGATACTTAAATCACAGATTTGGGTATGCTATGCTAGTAGCAGCTAATGTAGCCTCTAGCCTCAGCATGGCTTTATACCGCTTTATATTTTTTTTTATACATGTGAAGACTGTGATTTGTATAATCGATGTACTTCCTTTTTAAGGAATCACGCACATTGTTTATGTAGATTAACAATAAACGACAATATTTCTTGACTACTCACTACTATTACTACTTGAACACAACCATATTTCTTTCAATATGTCAGGTTTTTCCTCACTCAAATTGAGGGTCTAAGGACAGGAGGATGTCGCTCACTGTGAGATTGTAAAGCCCACTGAGGCAATGTGATTGTAAATATTCAGTTCAAGTCAATTATGTTTATATTGCCTGAAATCACAGAGTTAAAGCCCTTGCACACCGCGTTAGTTTGTTTTTGTCTGCGTTTTTTAATTAATCATCAGATAAAAAATGTTATAGCCAGAAATGCGTTGCGCAGTCCAATTAGTCCAATGCTGTAGTTATTCCATTCTATGCGAAAATTCACAATACGAGACGGGATGGAGTTGAAGACGATTTAGTGGTCCTCACTTCCTGAGATACAATACCCTCATAGGTCCATCCAATCCTGAAAACAAGAGCAAGGAAAGTTCCACCTGCTACAAAAGGAGTTGTGGAATTATTCCGACCACCTCCAGGTGTATTTCAGGATGTTAGTGGTCCAGTTTGATACACTGTACACTATACTGGAACCACATTAGAAAGAAGTCCACCAAGTGCCCCGAACTCCTGAACTGTGACTGGCTGTGCATTTAGGCAGGGAGTAGTGACACAAACACACATCACATCCGGAAAGGATGCAAAAAAAACGCTGAAAATCAAGCCTGTTCTGAAAGCCTGTTTGGAGGCGGTGTGTGAACATGATTGACACAACATAATTATTTTATAACCTGCAGCAATTTCGGACAAAAGATGGTGTGAGGGTGTGCAAAGGCCTTTACACAGTACACCGATCGGCCACAACATTAAAACCAAAAGTGAATAACTGTCTTTACAATTCAACAATGAATGTAATTACAATGCAATTAACCTTTTATCATATAAAAAGTATTTCATTATTTAGTAAGCCTTTCTGTTATGTCTCTGATGTCTGTCTGTGTGTGTATTTGTGTGGGTACAGGTGTGCGCATGCTGGACGGTGAGGTGACCGACATGGTGGAGGCTCAGTCTCTCAGTCTAAATCCTCAACACATCGACATTTACAGCGCTAGCTGGGGCCCGGAGGATGACGGCAAAACTGTGGATGGACCTGCCAAACTGGCCAAAGAAGCCTTCTTGCGTGGAGTTACAGAGGTTTGTACGTGTGTGAGTGTTTGTGAGACAGAAATTATTTTCTGCCTGTGTGTGGCTTCCTTTCAGCAGACAGTAATTGAACTGTTCAAGCATGAGAGGACACAAGCAGGAAGAACAAAGCGGTTTTTGACCCTGACAATTGGAAGGGAATGTCCTCTAAAAAGTCTCCAGGGAGGAACATCTTGCAAAATGAATAGAAGCAGCACTGACAGAAATTAAGTTTTTTTATTTTTAATATATTCATTGTTAGTTGAAGGACACTTCTTAAACTGCCAGCTCATCTTTTATCTCTCAGCCTTTTCATTCATTTGGCATGAGGTCTGAAGTGTTTTTAAGAAAATCAAAGTTGTTTTTATAAAATCCAATCAAGCAGTTGCTGGAGCTTTTGGTGGTTTGACAAGCATTCCTAATCAAATGCTTCCAAACAAATTCCTCACTATATCCGTATAACAGTCAAAGAGTTTTTTTTGAAGGGGGGGTAATTTTGAAAACTAGCCTGTCAGCATGACAACCTAACAACACAGCAATCCGAATATTAAACAAAAAGAGGGCTGTGCCGCGTTGTAACCAGCCCTGTTGTTGATAACAGCACTTGTTTTAATGCATGAGACGGTGTCAGATATGTAAAATGAACAAGTCAAGAGATTAATAAGCATACAGATCACACCCGAGGCTCTTACATCTGCACTCCATGAATAAACACATCCATCCAGCTAACAGTGACTCTTGTTATAGAGCGGCAGGATTCAAGGCATGTGCTATAAAGCTGATTGGAACCACTGACACTGACTACTAAGATAATTGCCACAGTGACAGCGCTGTCAGATGGCAATGTGGGTGGTGCATAGCTGGGTTTGATCAATGCAGAGAGAGACAGGTCCACTCAATACAATAAAGCAGCTCTTAGATGAAAATTATTGCACTTCAAACCCTGAGAGGTTGGATGATTTATCACAATGAGCTGTTGTCATATACTGCCTTTTTGTATTGCATTGCTGTCATAAGATATTTGGCTCTTTATAATTTACTGACTGACCACACCAGCCTCAGTGATGTATGCTGCGTTTTAATGGACCTGTTTATAAATGAGCGCTGAGATTAATTTGCCCTCCCATAATTGGGACTTCTATTAGAGATTGAATGAGATTTTGATCCAAAGACCAACAGCTTGAATGAGAGAATGAAAGGGTCTGCAGCCGTCCGTTTTCCTATGTCTGACCGCACTCCACCTTCTCCAGGGTCGTAATGGTTTGGGCTCCATCTTTGTGTGGGCTTCTGGGAACGGAGGGAGGGAGAAGGACAGCTGCAACTGCGACGGCTACACAAACAGCATCTACACCCTGTCCATCAGCAGCTCTACCCAGAACGGCAACGTCCCCTGGTACAGCGAGGCGTGCTCCTCCACCCTTGCCACTACCTACAGCTCGGGGAACCTAAACGAGAAACAGATAGTGAGTTGTAGTTGCATCAAGTGTCTCTTCTCTCCCTCTCCTTGTGCCTCTTCATTCTATTGTTTTTTCTATTGTTTGTCTGTTATAATTAGTGATTAATCAATTAGTAAAATTAGCAGCAACAGTTCTGATTCATTAAAGGTGCCCTGTGGAGTTTTCTTATTGAATTTATGTCCATACTTTTCGCAATTATATTTCTACATGCAAAAAAATTATCGGCTAGAATGGCCTTTAGTACAGCGCACACATCCGTCAAGGCCCAACAGTCCCCTTTAATTCAATAAAGCCTAATCCAATATCGAACTCGATAGCCCTGTATCACTCTAAATTTCAAACAACCCATAACTGCTTAACCATAATTTAAGATCACCTGATCTGAATCAGATTGTACTCAGTCATAGATTACTGCCACCATAATAAGCCTGATTTTTTCCAATCAAGGTCCCTTGGCAATTAAAGAGAATGTCAAAAAAAGAGGAATCTTTTCTCGCAATGATGAAAAAACATGAGAAAAATCCTTGGATCCATCCCTTTACTGGGATTAGCACCAAAAGTTTATGGGATCTATAGCCCCTTTGGGAACATGATTTGATCATACTCTATACAAGCATGTCACAGCATAAAAAACAATGGTCTTAATTATCAATTCATCCACCAAGTAGTTTCTTGATCAAACTGATTCTGATTCAAACTGATGCTTTAAATGTCTTGAATTTGTTCAACCATCTCTCCAAAACCCAAAGATGCAACTTACTGTCACAGACGATGAGGAAAACCAGGAGATATTTCACTATTGAGAAGCTGGAGCCGTGGATTTTTATTTGCCATTTCTGCTTTACAAAAACACAAGTTGAACGATTTACTGATGATCAAAAATAGTTGCTGATAAGTTTAGTTTTTTTTTATCTATGTGGGACAAATTTGAGTAATTATCTCATGTGTAGCATTTGGCTCTGCAGCTTTATTCTGAACCTGTTGTCTGAACCACAGCACGACTTCTTTATTCTTTTCTCCAGTCTTCTTCTTCTCCACCATTCATCCCGTCTTGGACCATTAAAATTATTACGAATAGTGAACGGCTGAAACTCCATCTGTTGCTGCTTTATATTCTCCTCATAAACTCAAACACACACACACACATGCACACACAGACACACACACAATCTTTTTTTTTCTCGGGCATAGCTTCAAGCAGCCAGACCAACTGGACGGACAGCTTATGACATCTCTGTGACATGTGGCTGGTCCTTTTAATGCTCCAGTGCTGTACTCACTTAATTGTGCTGTCACTCATGATCCCGAGAATGAAGAGATGGAGAAGAAGAGAGAGGGTGGAACCTCTGGGGTTATGCAGAAGTGAATATCTTAATTCGTTCAGTTTCTGTTTTTTTTAAAAAAAAAGAAATTATGTTACACTTAAATCATGCCTCCCTTTCAATTTAAAGTGAGGGATATGGGAATCTCCTGAATATGTAATTGGACCATTAAAGTCAGTTCTGCCAGTGCATTTAATATTCTGTTTAGTCCATGAAAAAGATCAGTTTCTGCATTGGTCAGCACAGAGTGCAGAGTTTGTAAGTCTTATTCGGATACACATATCCAACTTCCCATTAGGATTATATCGTTGGTAGCTCGGGGCCTTTCGCGAGGCAGTGTTTTATAACCTTTATCCTCCCCATGATGGGTTTTGATGGGAACAAACATGCCGGTTCTGCACCGCCTCGCTATGCATTCATGCAGCTGCAGAAATTCACTCCCGGGAGCTGCCCAGTAGAACCACATCCTTCTGCTGAGGGCTGCTGAAGAGATCTCCACTGGAGCAGCTCGATCTAAAAAGAGTCTCGCTCAAAGACACCTTACTGCTTGTCGAAAGGGTGAGAATAAGTTATACCATTTCCCCGCTTTGATTTTGTAGCTGTTCCGGGGAGTTTTGCTGAGGCCTTTTCTTTTTCTTTTTTTTTTTGCTCCCTGCTTCTTCCGACCGTTGGCCGATTTCTGCCTCCAGCACATACAGTAGAACGAATTGAGTGAAGCTGTCAAGTGACATGAGTTTAAGTGTCTTGTGAATTAAATAGAAATAATCCTGGATGCTGTGAGAGATGGACCAAAGTTATCAAGCTGAATTTAAAGAATAGTTAATATTTCGAGAATATATTTCTGTTGGAGCTGACAATTTAAGCACCGCCGTGTTCTTCTTCTTTAGGTGACTACAGACCTCAAATCAAAATGCACAGACTCCCACACAGGCACCTCTGCCTCCGCCCCGCTGGCTGCTGGGATCATCGCCCTCGCCCTTGAGGCCAAGTAAGTGCTTATCACCCTTTTTTCTGAGCCTGACCAAATCCTTTCAATTCTCCTCAGCTAACAGCCTCATTCTAACCTTCCCTATCAGGACATTTCACTGTCTTTTGTTGATTAAAATCATTTAATCCAGTGCAAGAGAAAACCGTTAAATATAATTTGTACAGAACGAAGAGAGCAGTAATTATTCCAAAGAAAGATTTCAGCATATGCACATATATTCAAGTCAAGGTAGTTTGAATTAATTACACACTATTAGCTGTTTCTCGCATGTGGTTTGAAGTTTCCTGACTGTAAATTGGTCATTTAGTAGCAACAGGTAAAACATTTTTCCACTTTTTTTTTTTTGCATAGACCTTTAGAAGCATGATTACAAATGTAACATTCTTCTACTAAATCAGGCTTTAACTGCCCATGCTTCATGTTTATGCATCAATTCTGCTTGATTATCCCATTTTCTGAATTACTTTTTAACCCTTCTGCATGATAGATTTTTGCAGTGCGCTTAGAATAACGCACGTAATTTGATGTAAGTACTAATCACTCTTATCCGGTCAGGCAGCACTAATGGAGGGGCAAACATGGCACAGAACAGTCTTGAAAAATGAGTAATTAGTCTTGTGGCTAAACAGAACTGGGTGATAGAAAAAGATTGCAATTAGGAACAGATTTGAGAAGACAAGAGAGAAACGTGACAGACTTCTATGCTTTTAGTTTACTTTATCCACAAGAAGAACACAAACCATTTTGAGTTCAACTCGGGCGTGACCTCCTTTTAGCCTTTTGTTGAGCCTTCAAACTGTCACAGCTGCAGGCGGGAAATGCACTCACCACTTTGAAGGTTTTCACTTTATTTCATTTTTGCCACTGGGCAGAGAGAGAGTGCAGATTTACTGTAATTCAGAAAAGCATTGCGAGTGGTACATCATTGTATTCTGTATTTAATCAGCTGTCCACCTGCAGGTTAACACACTGGGTTTTTCCACTGGCACTTTTGTCCGCACCCATTTGCATTTCCATGATCAGTTTCAGCGGCAGAATTGAGCCCCCTATTACCGCCTCAAAGTGTCTGTTGTGCTACTAAACTCCTATCTGTGCAAGAAGCCTGAGAGAACAAGGTTTTTAAGTCTCTGTGTGTTTAGCTCCCAGTAATTTTGTAGCTTCTTACACAATCTCTGTGGTTTGAAGTTAGTTTCTCTCCAGTGTCCCTGTTTGTACTTTCAGACATCTGCCATATTGTACCGTTCCATCATGTTTACTTTCAGCTATTTTGGGAGTTGTGTGAAGTTCTTGCTGGTGAAAACCATTTCCTGATTTTGGTGCTTCGTAATAAAAGCCTTGAAAGACTAAATAATGACGGACTTTTATTGTGAAGATTTTATAGGAATTGAAATGTTTGTGACGGAATAGGCAGGGCTTTGTTTATGATGATTCTCTGATAATGCGATGAGGAAGAGTGTCTACAGCTGCTCTGTTGACTACTGCACAAGACAAGCACATCACAAGTTAAAAACAGACCCTCAAACAGATAGCCCTGTTGTCATGGAAATGCAAAATCCCTGCTGTGCTGAGTCAAACTGAGTCAAGCAGAGCCAACGCATGTGTATGGAAAAGCCCCAACTGTGGGACGGATTGTCAGACACGTCTGTTTGATCTGTTTAAGTGCCTCAACTTTTTAAGAGTCTCACCATGTGTTTCCCTGTGTGTGTGTCTGTGTGTGTCTGTGTGTGTTATATACACTTGTTCCAGTAAAAACCTGACCTGGAGGGACATGCAACATCTGGTTGTACGAACTTCTCACCCTGCCCACCTGCTCACCAATGACTGGAGAACCAATGGCGTTGGCCGCAAAGGTACAGAAACTCCTTCCAAGTTCTGCTCTGCCCTCTGCAGTTTGCTGATGCCTTTGAGGCTCATTAATATGTTATACATCTCATAAACCTAAATTGGCATTGGAGCACAAAGTGGCTTGCATGAAAGCTTAAAATGGCACACACACTGTGAAACTGCTGATCTGTAAAGTTGGAGCTGGGAGAGTGAGGATGCGGCTCTCAAGCAGATATTCACGTTTCCTTTTTTTTTTCTCTCTCTCTGTCTCTGCAGTTAGCCACTCGTATGGATATGGACTACTTGATGCCAGTGCAATTGTAGCAGTGGCACAGACGTGGACCAATGTGGGGCCACAGCGGCAATGTGTGATCAGCATGGTCTGTGAGCCAAAGTAAGTCCACTACACTCACACTCACACTCATTCTTACACACACACACACACACACACACACACACACACACACACACACACACACACACACACACATATGCACCTCACAGAATTTGTTAAGACTCTGATTACGAGTGTCTACACATATTAAAGCTGTCGCTTAAAAAAAATGGTTAAAACTAATTAGAGCTAACAAGCAATTTGTTCGGATTCATTTAAATGCAGCACACGTAGCCTAATCCTAAACTACACTGTAGAATTAATGTTGTTCCCTTCGCTCAAAGGTTCCTCCGCTGTCTCCGCTGCCACACTTATATGACAAGCCAAAATTACAGTGAGGCGGCTACATTTTACAAATCCTGCAAACAGCCTTATCCAAAAATCTTTCCTCACTTTACCTCTCAGATGGTTCGATGTCATATTTATCTTTTCAGAGCTTTGAGCTCGTTTTCTAGCCTTACTGACAAAGCAACGGGGCATTCAGGGGTCAGATGGATGTTTGAGGAACGCCCCCTGCTGGAGTACAAGTCCCAGTCTGATGTGCCACAACATAAAATATGATTTACGACCTAAGTTATAGGATGACTATTCTCGATGTTGAAACATCTGTTTGATTGTCATCTGCAGTTCCGGGGAAGCTTATCTAAACTTTGACAAAAATAATGATGATGATGTCACTGGATGCTCAGTTGTTGAGTGTCTGTGGTCTTAGTTGTCTGTGTGTGTACTGCGCCGTTGGCCCATGTTGGCGGCTATTTTGTCTTTCTTTTTAAAAATATTTTATTTTGTTTAATACAGGCAAGAACACAAATGTATGATGATATGATGGCATGCAATAGATGTAATAGTTAGTTAATCTAATAAACAATACCATTTAATCATAAAAATTAAAAAAATCATAGGACAAATCGGACTACCGGAGCATATTTTCTCCTATTTTATTTTATCTTGTGTTATGTTTATAGAAAATTGTCAGCTTTTTGGCTGATGTGTGTGTAGATGTGGTTGCAGAGCCTGTCAGAGTGAGAAATCACTCTTGATTGGCTTTTAGTAAATCAGTGCACATGAAGACAAATGGGAAAAGAAACAGCAAACCCCTTAAGCCTGTTGCTGGACTGTAGTATCCATGAGCTCACCCCTTTGAAACGGTTTCTCATTTATCACCCCCACCTCTGATTGAGAAGTGTTATGAGATAACTTTTGTTGTGAATTAGCCCTATATAAATACAATTAATTTGGCTTGAGTAGAAGCAACTACAAACACCTGCTTGTATATCTTCAATCTGGAGTTGGTTGCCCCATCTGTATGACAAATACAAACTACAGCCCCCTGGTGGTATGGAGAGGTATTTCCTCTCATGCATTTGACCTTCGGCTGTAGTCTTTGTGGTGTGTTTAAGGGTAGCTTTTTGGTGGAGACACAGGCGGTGTGATGCGACAGTCTGCTTTCATCAGCACTAGTTCTTTGATGTCAGTTTGTTGTGTCTGTAACACAAATTTAGGATTAAAGAGATCTGATGTGGGGAGTTATCAGGGATCAACAAAGCAGATGTGATCATTGTGAGCCATGTGAGCCATTTATACTGATAAAGTAACAATAGTGAATATACTATAATAAGAAACATGATTATTGAGGGATTAAGCAGCATGATGCGATCAACCTGGATGTTTAAGATGCAGTGAGCGATATGAGAAATATAACAGAACACAGGTGTGGGACTGAGCTGTTGATACTCTGCTGCATTGACACGTTACATCTTCATCCTCAGCGTGGCTCAGGGCGCTTGTTGAAATGCTTCGTGTCACTGGTGTATGTGTGTGTGTGCAGAATATTTAAAAAAGAAATAGTAATTGTCAACTTGTGTGATTCAATATTTTCTCCTCAGCCATTTTCGTCGTCTTCCGTCTAAACACTCCCTGACATCTCCTCTTCATTATGCGCACCCTGTCACTTCTCTCGCTGGGTTTTAGGTTTCTATCTCTTTTATCGCAGCTATGAGAGCCCAGAGCAGATGGTTCGAGCGTCTGGGAGCAGCAGTCAAGGCAGGTTATTCAATTTACATTTTAGGTGTTTAGCTGGTTCACTTATCCAGAGTGACTTGGAATATGTCAGCAGGTAGGCTTTCAGTGTCTTTCTCCCCGTCAATTATATCCAGTGATTGCATCCGAATCATGATGGGGTGTCAGAAAAGACACATTTCCAGGGAAAACTGCAGCACCACATCTTTATGACCATAATTACAATCATTTTGCCAACTTCACTTGTGTAGCAGTTAGATGATAAATGAAAAGCTGTGGCATTTTGTGTTGTTCCGTCTATCAAAATATTTGTTTGTAAATTTCAAAGCGACTGCCATTTGCATGTTATTTATTTGAAATCAACCTTGTTTTTACATCTGGAAAAAGCTTAAAACACGAAGTCTTTTCATGCGTCTAACTAAATAAGTTGCAGGATGCAGAGTGTTTTAACACTGAATTTGAAAATGAGAGATGTGTCCACACTTTGTTCTTAAAGACTTAAAAGAGAATTTAACAAACTTGATACAAATTATCCTCTACCACATTTTATTGCAAACTGCGGTGAATTCCAAGCTCTGACATAGTAGCGCTTCAAAAAGTGATTAATGATGTGAAAAACACCCTGTTCTTTTTCAAGTATACTCACTAACAAAATGGATGGCATTTCTTAAGGTTTGGCTGCCCCCCAGAATCATTTTTTGGCGGTTGTGTAAAGCTTTAAACACTCTGGTTATAAATACACATTTGTGTCTCCCCAGGATTATTGCTGTGAAAAGATTTGATTAAAGGAATGTTCAATAAATGATTCCAAATATGTAATTGGTGCGTGATTGTGATGCACTGGAGAGGATCTGCTGGAAGCTGCTGCATGCCAGGGACTTCACAAACTGAACCAGAAATAATGCTGGTTAAGCTGTGTTAGTGATGCTAAACTGAGAAGTCTTTTACAGGTATCTATGACTTTCAGCAATAGTTGCCCTTTTTAGATAGAAAAGGCGGCACATTTGCTCCAAGGTAAAGGTGGCAATCTGACGCCTCCTTTTCCAAAAGCCGCCACTTGGCCGCCACTGGGGTAGGCGTAAACATGTGACGTGACGTGACGTGACGTAAAACACGAAGTTGGGCAGTGAACAGTGACAACGAGTTTGTCTTCAAAATAAGAGCTTGACATTGCACCTCATTTGAGTTTAGAACTGGGTTCTTAGCGGGGGGCTTTTAATTTGAAAGTAGCGACCGTTCGTAGCTTGCCGCTACAAAGAAGCGCACACAACCCTAGCTAGCTGTCAGCTACAGAGACCGAGTAGACTCTAGCATCTCCTGGATCTCAGCGGCTTTCCAGTTGCTCATCTTGACGTCCGCGGATGAAGTGATGGACTGACTGCTGTGATCAGCTGTTTCCTGGTTTTAAAACTCCCCGGCTGTGGGTCGGACAACAGTGCAGGTCATCGACACCTCCGCCCAGCTAGCCAAG
>OMLP01018734.1:34154-44710 GCA_900302685.1 Spondyliosoma cantharus
GCTAAGCGGTCCGATCAGCAAGCTGACGCTGCTCATCAGAGACAAACAGCAGCTCCGCAAAACCTACTCAGAGCAGTGGAACCTGCTGAAGCAGGAGCTCAGCAAGGTGTGTATGCTACACACACACACACACACACACACACACACACACACACACACCAATTTATCTCTAACCTCAACCTTACCTCAATTCATACCTTACCCAAAAACTTAACCAGAACCTCAGAAATCACATTTTTCCACATTGGTCCTGATATGGTCAGTGTTCACGAACAGTCCTCAATACATAACAAAAACGTGTACACACACACACACACACTTACTCAACTACTTAACTACAACTACTAACTACTTTTACTATCAAGCTAGAAAGTCGTCAGACCTTTGACAGTGGTAACACTGCTGAAAATTATATGTTGGCATTGAACTTTGAATATTTGTGTGCTCGAGGTGTCATTTCCTGTCTTCCATAGTCGTTTGGTATTTTAATACTAGAAGATAAACATTGTTGTGACCAATTTCAGTTAGAGGAAGTGGTTGTTCCATAATCACATAGAGATACTGGAAATAGGCCTACAGGAATTTCTTTGACAAGTAATTCACAGCCATTTTTGTTAATAACCAGTCATTGTAAATTTAAACTTCTGATCTCTGTATGCTGCAGTTTCTGTTAAATTAATGTAATGTTATCAAATCAGTTAGTAAAGAGGACAGGTCAGTAGCCAAAGTGCCCTCTTGCATTCTCCAATAAACTACATTTACCTTGCGATAATACTATAAACCTGAGGCTTGTGTCTCACACCTACATTAAGTTGTTAGCCTGCTAGCTCGGTGGGTTTCGTTACACACACAATACTTCTATCGCAAGCAAATCCAGTTAGCCAGACGACATCATAATAGCTTTGAGGTGTAGAGAACTTCCTGAGCATTATGTGGTGACAGCATGTGACAAAGGTTAAGCAGCTACCTGGCATCCAGGCATAAATGGCTAGCTAGTGTTAGCAGCATGCACAAATCTATGTCTGTGTGTTATATGTGAGAATCTATATTTAATTGATTTGATGTATTTTCTCTATAGGCAAGCAGATTTGATACTGAAGTGAATTGACCGATGCATTCATTTTTAAAGAGCTGTTACATTTCACTTTTGTACGTTTACTTTGGATTTTTAAAAAACTGCCATCCACACTTCTTTTGTACAAGAATTTGCTGTTTATCATCGTTACCGTTAGCCCCTTCTTTCTGGACACTTTTTGGATTTTTAGATGAAATTCAACTCGCATCCATCAAATGACTATAATGTGCACAAAAATATGACAGGTGTCGATTTCACACATATGACATTGTTCTTTATGCAGAAGTTATTGCTTAAAGCGACAAAATGTGACTTGGAGAAAGGAATTTGATTGTAGAGTCTCATCCCCAGATCATCAAATATTGATGCTTTGGGGTGGCAGCTCGGGTTGGGCGCAAACCCAAGGCGTCAGTATTTGACAAGCTGGGGATGAGACTCTACAATCAATTATGTTTCTCCAGGAAGTCACATTTTGTCACTTTTAAAAATCTATTTGCTGATTTTTCTTGAGTGTATCATCTCGGTGTGACAGATGAATGCTGCAGTGGCAGCTTTATAAATAGACAGTCGAATGAAATGAGGTTCAATAGACTGGAAAGAGTGTCTGCAAATGCATTTTGATGCTATCTCAAACTGGAAGCTGCTCCGCACTGTTTTTATTACCCAATTACAGTACATCAGGCAAATGATGTGTTCATTTCCAGTGATCCATATTGGGTTGCAGTTTGGCCGTTGAGCTGGCGGTTTGTTTATTTTCATTTTCTCTCTGACGACTTTGGTTTTCTGCGCATCTCTGTGTGGTTGTACAATAGATAGATTTGGTGTTGTGATTGCAACAGAGCAGTGTTTGAACAGATGCTATCAAGCAGACTTTTGAAATATTACCAGCAGAGCAGCATAACAAAGGTCAGATCATTTCCTCTAATGTCTTCTATCGTGTTTCTTGTTCCTCTGTAGTCAAACATAAAAAGGCCCCTCTGCGCTTCCTGCTTTAAGTTGTGAGTGAGGCAGCCTTTAACCACACAAGTAGCACCTCAGACTAACACTCATCCTTGCACCATATATTTCCCATCTGTTTATGCACTGGTGTGTTTGTATGTATGTGTGCACTGCTTCAGGTGACCCAGACAGAGCTGGAGAGGCTGAAGAGCAGCTACAGACAGGCTGTGAGAGATGCATCTCAGGCTAAGAGGAAGTACCAGGAGACAAATAAAGGTGGGAAATCCTGACGGTACCTACTTCTCTAATCAGGATCGGTTTCAGAATGATGGGTGACTTTAAATCTCGTGTTTCTTGCCATTGTGACTTAAAGCTCCTTTTCTGTGTGCAGATAAAGGGCGCGACAAGGTCAAAGAGCGTTACATCAAGGCTTCGATCAAACTCTACGAGCTGCATAACGAGTACGTTCTGTCTGTGCGAGCGGCTCAAGTTTACCACGAGCAGCACTACAGTCACATCCAGCCCGCCCTGCTCAGTGCTCTGCAGACTCTGCAGCAAGAGATGGTCCTCATACTGTAAGATTTACTGTTAACTGTTTCTGTTCACTGACCTCAGTTTATACACACGTTTTCCTCTGTTGGATTAAAATCCATTTCCAAACATTTCCCACAAACTTTTACAGTCTTTAAACAGCCTGCAGATTGTTGTATTCATTCTCCATCCGTGTTTTGTTAACAACATTTGGTCATGCATTGAGAGTACAAGAGGGATTTGGCAGCTTTCCCTTGTTTATGCATTCAAGAAAATGTGAATATCCAAAACAAAATGTCAAAATAATGCTTTCATTAATTATGTAGATGAAAATGGGAAGATAATCTGAATTTGATAGTTTCATTAAAGGAGCAATTTGTAAGATATGGCCAGAATCTTGTTTTGAAACATTCAAAAAATGAACATTATCAACAGAGAGAGAAGAAACAAAGTCAGAGTCATCCATGTACTGTGTTGCAGAGATGTCTCCTGAAGTTAACATGCTAACAGGCTAGCCCTCCTCCTGTCCCCTAATACCACTTTGTACTGCAAGAGGCGATAGTCTGATAGACCCCCTCGTTTAAGATGAAAGATGTACAAGCCGCAAGTTATCTATTTAGACCAATTGTCTTCTAATTATTGAGTTTTCCCTCCATAACCTCAGAATTACTGCTTATTCATAGTGAGTGACAAAGTTGTTTTGATGAATCAGTATGGGCCTTATATGGTGGTCATACCATTAGAATAGTAATTCTCCCATAATAATTCTTAATGAATATGGTGATAAACACTTACAGTTTTTACACAAAACTGTAAGTGTTTATTGTGACCAAATATATCTAAATAAAGTCTTTGTGACCCAGAAAATGTGTCCCACATTCTCAACTGAGGTCTGCTCATAACTAATTCACCAGTAGAACCTTTGTGGGTTAATACATGTCAACCTACTAGTGAATTAGTTATGAGTTAGACAGAATGAGTTACTTGGTGAAATTCTTAGGTTGTGTTTTGGAAAAAAGTGTAAAATGTTCTTTCTTTGTGGTTTGAATGAGGCTAAAACTTGCAAAGATGTTCATGAAATCACTGAACATGCATTTTTATATCATTCTGCTTTGCCCCTCCCTGACCTCTGAACCAGTAAGGAGGTTCTGCAGGAGTATTTCGACATCTCCACTCTCCTTCATCACGAGGTGGTGCGAATCCACAGGGAGATATCGTCTGCTGTGACGGCCATCGATCCTCAAAACGAGTATGAGAGCTTCATCCACCAGAACAGGTAGTCTGCGCAAAAACTTCCACTAGGATGACAACAGTGCAATCAAGCTGCAGTGCACTGACATTGTCTGTTTGTGTTTGGAGGTCTGTCGGGGAGATTCCTGCTTGTGCAGAGTTTGATTGCAGCCTCCTGGAGGACACCGAGCGACTGAATCCCAGAGAGATTGAACTGAATGACCTCACACTTGAGACAATACAGCACAAGTGAGAACAAACAACGCAATCTCATCCAGATGACTAAACTCCAATTTCCTTTTCTTAATGTTTGAAGTGCCTCCTCCTTATTCTCTTTGTTCTTTTTACGCCCTATTTCCTCTGACTGTTTTGCATCAGTTACTTCCTCTCCTCACATTATTTCCTCTGTCTTCTTCTCCCAGACTGACTGCGGTGGAGGAGGAGCTGCTGGATCTGGCTCGAACTCTGGGCTCCCAGCAGACCTCGGTGGAGCAGCTGGAGCTGGAGCTGGAGGCAGAGCAGGAAGGTGTGAAGAAGGGCCAGAGGTGAGCCGACCACAGTGTGGAATCAGAGATGCTCTGATGTTATATTCAAAGGTTAAAGAGGAGGTTTCACAATTTAAGCACAAAGTGTTGGGTAGATGTGAATTCAAATTACTGCAGTTTGCCTCTGCGGTTAGTCCTCCCCATCAGGAGAGTTCAATGTGCTCTTGGCTGGGCAGCAGCTAATAACCCCTGTGGTCTCAGGAGGCTGTAAGTGCCTTATAAATTATAATACAGCAATATGGTGAGAGTTATGGAGCTTGATTCCCTCATTTGTCTTGGTTGATGAGGCTGTCTGAAGGTGTTAGAGGTTTACAGTCCTGTGGGAGTGATAGAGTCATTAGCATCTCCTGGAGAACAAAAGGGAAACAATGTGTTTATTTGCAAAAATGTGATGCCTTTTAAGAACAGCTGGGGAGCACATATGGTGCTGGTGGTGCTAGAGAGGTGAGTGGAGGTGATTCTGTCCTTTGGTTTGTATTTTGAAGAAACATTTTGTAAAATTACAGTAACATGTCATATGATGATGACCTCGCGGACCTCCTGTCCGCTCGCTTCTTCCTTCTCACCGTCACTTTTCATGTCAAAGGTTTTCCTTGATAAAGTTTTAACTTTATTTTTTTTTAACAGAAATAGACAACTTTTCCCTGTGGTGTTACTGTTGACCCCGCTGTCGCTAAGTGGGCGTTAGCAACATTGCTCCCACTCTAGCGTCCTGGCTACTGTCCAAAGCAAAAAATAAAAGTAAGATTCCCAATTTGATCTCAAAACCCTGTTCTCAGTGCTGTAAAAATTGAGAGTAAAAGACCAGTTGTATTAATAAATAGGCAGGTTTTGTTACTTACTGATCTAGTAGAAAAAAGATATCAGATATCTCCATTGAGTGAATGTCTTTCTCTGCCCTGCTCTTCTCCTTCTTTTGCCTCATCTATCAGTGAGTTTCTTTGTTTCCACAGTTATTCCAGTTGTTCCACCATTACCTGGGAGTGGCGACTGGGGAAAATATGCCTCACTATCTTGGTTGCAAATTTGCAGACGTGCATCATTTGTGCTGTAGATCCAGTGTCTACTGCCAGTTTTAAATCTGATTGATCTTTAAAGGATTGTTTGCAAGCAATAGCATGTTAGCCTACATGAAACTGTTCTTTACAGTCGAGACTTGTCACGAAACCGTGGATCAAAATGTCTTTTTCTGAGCACTGCTCGTGTGCATTGGCTTCAATATTTTAGACATTTTGTGAAATTTACACTTTTTCGTTATAGGTTCCAATTAGATCTTCGATTACTGAGATTGATTATTATTTTATTACATTTTTTTGTTTTTATTCTCTCCTGCCAAGCACTGCGCTAGCATTCTCCTTCTTTTTCTTCTTCTTCTTCAAGGGTTGCTGGTTGATAGAATTTGATTTCTCTGTGAACTCGTAATGGCTAATTTGGAAGTGACAGGAGCCATGAAAAATGTTTGGGTTAGGGGTGATCAAGCAAGCTCTCTAACAGGTTAATCCAGCCATACACTTACTTCCCTGTTCTGTTGAAGTGTGTGTTTATCAACTGTAAGGATCTGGCAAGACTCCTGGGACGCTACTGGTCTTAAATCCAGTACGAAGGCTGACTAAACTGCCACTAGCGAAGCCTTCTTATTGATTTGCATTAGTCAATCGGAAGCATCTGCAAAGCTATTTGCATGGACAGCCTCTTTATTGACGTCTGTGCGGTTCTCTACTGTCTATTTGTGGCACTTGTGTTGTTTTACTGACTTTTTCAACCCTTGTGTTGCTCACACTGAAAAGCTCCAACTCAAATATGATTTTCCTTGACTGTGTCCAGGGTCTACCAGTTCAGTAAGAGACATGCGATGGAGGAGTGCCGGCAGCAGGTCGCTTTGTCTCTGGGCTTCAGAGCCAAGCTGGAGGTGCAGAGGCTTCTTCTGAAGGAGAAACTGGACAAGCTGGGCTCCAGAGAGCCTCCGTCAGCTCTGAAGCTGGAACCAGACAGTGTCTCACTTTCATCCAACACAAGCATTGTATGTTATCTCTGGCAGAGTCTTTCCTTCCTTTGTCCTTTTTTTAGCTCGTATAATTATTAGTTCTGTCTGTCAGCCAGGGTTAAAAAAGTGTTTTGCATACTGACTCAGAAAACAAGCCAAGCTAAGATGAAGAAAAGATATCATGTTGGATCATGGAAAATAGTGTCAAAATGAATCATGGTATGAAGAAGAAGTTGTCGCATCTATTTACAGTAAAATTAAGTTTAATTCCTGCACTTCAATTTTTCATCTTTGGTCTTGTGGACTATGCCAGGCCATTCAAAGTGAAGTCAGTGTTGTTAAAGCCAAAGCCAAGTTGAGTGTTTTCATAAACAGGCTATATTTTCTAAAGCAACAATAATTTTAATTATTAATTTTAATTATGTTTTTATTTGATTATCATTTCTTATCTAAGATGAACAGGGTTCTTGCTGACCTCCATGGGCTGATACTGATACTCAAAAATTAATCATATCCAACTTATATGACCATATGACCAAACCATTCCCTTTTCTTTCTTTTTTTTACAGCAGTTATACCTGTAACACACCAACTTCAATGAATAAGTTAACCCCATACCCTGCTTTATTTAACACAGAACAACTCTTTGTATTTGGTCCCACTCATTAAACATAGTATCAAATAATCCGGTAATAGTCTTACATGGCCTTTCAAGTGTTTTTACAGCATTTTAAAATTTCATTTTAATAGTAGCTGTCTGGAGATTAACGAGATGAGGGAAGAGGGGACACTTTATGCCAGATGTAGCCAGTTCTTATCCATCGTTATTGACTAACGGGATGTGTATGTGCTCTGGATCATTCTTTCAGGACCGTGGTCAACCCTCTCCCAAACTCCTCGTGGACGGGATCAAAAATCTGACTGGCCTTTTTAAACCCAGATGTGAGGTGGGTGAAACACTGAATCTCGATCAAGGCCTGATTACTACACACAGACTGGCATCACAGTGAACACACCACACAATATGTATTTGTCGGTATGTTGCTGGAGGACGTTTTAAAAGGAAGGACGCTTGTTACAGTTGAAGGACGCTTCCCCTTCCGCACTCTCCCACCTCCCGCCTTTAACTTGAGCTGCAGTGCCTGTTTTTGTGCGCTCACACCTCTCACCGCACAACAAACAATTCATCATATCGTGGAGGAAGTGGCAGAGTTCTCTCAGGAACATGATCTTTTTTCTGGGTATTGTGCTCCTGAAGGCATCATTGGACTTATTGAGGTCAGCCTTGTCGGTCATGTCACTACTTTCGAAATTGTGTCTGACCTGAAACTAAGTTTACTTCTTCAGCAGGCAGTTTACATTTCACTGTTTTATCATTGCTAACACACACGCACGCACGCACACACGCACGTCTGGCAGTACTGCACATAAACTCTCAACAGGAAAAAGGCCTGGTGCAGTCAGTATTTAAAAGATAAGTTCAACCCACAGTGAAAATTCAATCATTATCTCATCACTCCCAGGCTGATGGAAAGTCTGCTGATGTTCTGTAATCCACAAAACATTTTTGGAGCTTCACAGCAAAACAGTGTCCTCATAAACAACTGAAATAACCAGGTTGTTGTTTCAAAACATAAAAAAAAAGAGATAGCTAATGGAAGTACTTATCCTTTAAGTTTTAAATCTGTCAGAGGGACTGAAACAACTGTATTAAAACGACTGTATTAGAAATGACTGTATGCACGGTAACAAATCTTCTTGAGGAAATTAGATTTTCTTATATATAACACGCTGGACTTGCCTACATTATGTGCTGCTTCTCTTTTATGTGTGAACCACTTCTCACTAATCCTCGGAGGCATGGAAGGGTGTTTCAGTTAGACTTTAAAATGTAACAGACTCCTCTTTGAAGAATATTCACATAATCTCTGCAGAATCAGTTTAAAATCCATCCTCTGCCACTCTGCTTTTCTCTCTTCCTGCCTCCAGGTGCTTCCGGTCCTCACCCCTGTGCAGGATCCTGATCGTCCTCTGGGGCAGCAGGACTGGTACCACGGAGCCATTCCCAGACTGGAGGTCCAGCAGCTGCTGAAGAATGATGGAGACTTCTTGGTGAGGAAGAGTCAAGAGAAACAGGGTTATGTGCTTTCCGTGCAGTGGGATGGAGCCAATAAGCACTTCCTCATTCAGAACACGGATGTACGTAAATCTGCTCATTGGAACCGAACGCAATTTTTTCATTATGTCGTCAAGCCATTTCTCCTTCCTGCGTGCATGCACATCATTCACCGCTGCAAATGCTTTTCCATGTGTGTCAGTAGAATCTGTACCGTCTGGACGGAGAGAGCTTCCACAGCATCCCTCAGCTGATCCATCATCTACTATCAACACGACAACACATCACCAAGAGGGCTGACATAGTGCTGAAGAAGCCAGTGCTGAAGGTACTGCTGCAACACACACACACACACACACACACACACACACACACACACACACACACACACACACACACACACACACACACACACGCACATGCACAACTCTAAAAATGCGCACTCACTCTTCTTTTTTCTGTGTGGAAGTTATGCTTTCTCACAGTAGTCCAGAGATTAAATAGACTATTTTAACAGATTTACTGCTGTTGAAGTGTTTGATAGTCAACACACATGCACATATGCAAATCTGAAATTGCTCTTGACCCTTCTATTTTCTCTCCCTTGCTGGTCGCACATTTTAAAACAGCACTAATTTGTGTTTCTTATCATTCATTTTTAACCCCATTAGGACAAGTGGGTCCTTGAACATGACGATATAATCTTGGGACACCTCATTGGACGGGTGGGTGAAGTTAACATCTGTTGACAGAAGTGGAGAAGTGAAGAGAAAACTTTTTTTTTTAAATATTTTTTCATTCATTGCTTTTATTATGCTATTAATGAGGATTTTTTTTACAATTTTTCCCCTGTCCTTCAGTGTTTGTGTTCTTGTGTATGTAAAAAATCTTGAAAGTTAAAAATGTTGGTCAGCACCAACAGAGGCTCCTCTCTCCCACAGAAAACACTGCTCCTGATAGCCCCGTCAGTGTGCTCACTTTTAATTCAGTGACTTTGTGACATCACACATGTCACCATGTCACACATTTGGATAATTTATGCCTAGTGGCTAGTTTGGAAAATACCAACTGATTTAGCATGTGTGAGCTGACCAGTCATAGCTGACTGGGTATTCAGGAGCAGGGATTTAAAGAGATTTACTGATTTACAGACTACAGATTAAATGACAGTCTGTCCAAACATACCCTCACAGACATTGAAGGAGTTACTCGTCATTGTTAGGGTTTCAAACTTCTAAGAAAAAAAATCTAAATTCTGAAGTAAAGCTGAAGCTAATCTGAGCCTTCAGCTCCATGAAATAGTGAAATAAATCTTAAATTACCTCAAGAGGGGATCTCTCTGAGCAGGAAACACCAGTAACCATTTTGGCTTGAATGTCAGCATGTGAATGTTGTATTAAAATAGGCTTAACAATTAGGAACCTATCCTTCAAATGTAACTTCCCTTACGTTTTAATCATAAAGTTGGTTGAAGGACCCTTTCAAAGTCCACTTAAAGTAACTTTTAACTGCTTGTGAAACAACAGTCTCCATTTAATACTGATCATTCTCTATGACTTGCCTTCTGATATATTTCCATTCTTAAAAGTGGATCTATTTCGACCTCACTCAGACCGTCACCACGGTCTTCACCTTGAATGATACCATCATCTCCCTATCCTCGAGACCATATAGCAACAAAGTCATGTGACTGACCTTAAGGAGGCTTGGCTCGCTGCCTATAATTGCATCCAGGTGAGCGCGCCTCTTCCTCTTTTCCTCACTCGCCTCATCCGAGACCGCAGGTAAGTAGCGTTTTTTGGACTCCACAATTAACAATCCGTCACTGCGGTGCAGGTGCCTTGTGCCCAGTGACAGAGGTTACGCCACGTGCGGAGCGTTTTAACCTTGCCCTTTGTTTCAGGTGATCATTACCCGCAGCTTCTGGTAAGTGGTTTTGTTTTTCACAGCCTTCTCTCCTTAGGTGTGTGAGTTATCAAGAGTGGTTAAGCGTGCTCATGAGCCGCTTCCTCCTTTGTTTGCATTATTGTTGGTTTCCCCGTTTTAACCAGCTGTCCGCAGCAGGTGGGGGCTGGTGTCCCCCCCCCTCGTGAGTTCGCGCACAGTGAGTGGGGCTGGTGAGTTTGATTTAAAAAA
>OMLP01018735.1:0-13304 GCA_900302685.1 Spondyliosoma cantharus
GGGGGGGCAGCTGTATGACATGGTCAGCTGACCCAGGTGGGGGGACTCTGAGGAGAAAACTGAGGAACCCTGGCCGCTGTCCAGACCTCCTTCAGCTGAGAAAGAGACAGAAAGAGGAGGGTGACAATTTGTCCTGTCTCTCATTATCTACTAATAATAAGAGCAACCTCAAAGTAATGACGGGAGCAGAAGCCTTCTATCTAGTAATTATTTACAAAAGTGAAAATAATTTTCCCGCTGGTTTGAAAAATGGCATCAGCCACAGGGGAGCACTGGTTGTTTACAACGGGCACAGCTCCCTCAATAGCAGGAAGGAAGAATTAATAGTTCCAGTGTGCTCTCAGTTTACAACAGGATGAGGGTAAATTATGCAGCACATTTGAAAGATAACTCAACAATGACTGCTTCTGGTTTACAGGAAGACACAGACAATATGATACCGTAACACCCTCTTCTCCTGTTGACGATAAAGGGCGTCTCTCTCCAGCAGATATTTTCTTCGATGTACCCAGTCATGTGTCCCATGTATATAGTGATAGACAGGCTGGAACAAATACTGTCTTAATTATTCAACTATTTATCAACTATTTGTAGTCAGTCTTACAGGTGTGTGAGATGCCGGTATGCTGATAGTGAAGCTGCTGTTGCTCCACTTCAGTCTCCTCTGCCTCCGCCTGCAGACAAACACACAGAGACAAAGATAGCTACCGTTAACAGTTGTTAGCAGTTAGCGTACTTAAGCGAAAGGAAAACTCCCCAAATCCCCTCGGTACTTATTCCCTGTCATCAAACTGGTCTTACTAGATTTAATGACATCTGAATCTCAAGTCCAAACTGTAGCGCTAGTAATAGTTGAGGTTGAGGGAAATGTTCATGGTGCAATTATGATGGTCTCATGACAGCCAATGAAAACACATGACACATCAATACACAGCAATAATAAAGGTTCATAGAGGCTCCTTCGTGTTTGAGCACACCCTTTAAAATATTCACATTTTGATCTTCCAAATAAACTATATTAATTAGCTTACAAACCTGTGTGTGTGAAGATTTGAGTGCCTCTTGTTGCTGTTGTTGCTGCTGTTGTTGTAGTTGTTGTTGTTGTTGTTGCTGTTGTTGTTGTTGTTGTTGATGTTGCTGCTGCTGCTGCTGCTGCAGCTGTTGCTGCAGTTGTTGCTCAGTCTCCAGTTTTCTCTTCTCCTGTTCCTCTCTTACCAGCTGCCTCTGTTCTCTCTTCCTCCGGATCAGAGACACGCGGTCCTTGATAGCCTTGGCCATGGTCTTATGGTCACCCTCAGCAACGTAGCCCGACTCAACCTGGGGAGTTAGGAGACGCCACACAGATACTCTTCTTAGCAAACTGGATAAAAACTCCAACCCATATACATCCAGTATCCTTCCCTTCTTGACTATTCTCTCTCGCTTAAATCCCTCACTTCCACCCACAATGTCAATGCAGTCCATACCATTTCCTGAGCCACATCTTCAGGGACGTCCTTGTTCAGGTCAAAGGAGAACTCGATGGCTTCGTTGTCTTTGTATTTGCCTGCAAAATAAGTTACAAATGGCCGGTCAGGCAGCTTCCCTCTGTTTTCCTAGGAGTAAAGTGCTGTGATTTTTTAGATTAAATAGTGATTTTTGAGTAGCCATTACCAAATTATGACAAAAATATTCCTATTACAATCTTGTCCATAAGTAAAAGATTTTAATTCAATGTCAAAAATAAGAGGATTCCTTGCCCTTGAGCTTCTTGACGTCTTCTATCCTGAGCCAGAGTTTGATGGCAATCATTTCCCCATCATCCTCTTCTGCAAGTTCAACCCTGACGCCCGTGTCCTCTTGGAAGAACGCGTGGTTCAACAGGATCTTTATAGCATACCTAGAGGAACAGAAGAGGATTTACTTGACTTTTACTCGATGCTTCTTGATACCAGTTTGTTCAAGAAGAGCAACTCCTTGTGAGCTGGTCTCAAGCTGTTAAGCTAATAAGACAGACATGGCATTTAATTCATCCATGATTTCATTTATATGTTGACATCTAGTCCTGAGACATCTGTCCACGTACTTCACATTGCATCACTGAGTTTGTGGGCTTGGACCTTGTCTTGGTTTTTGGAAAAAAACAACAACAATCAAATGACTATTTCCTCACCAAGAACAAGAAATATGGACAATAAGGAGAGGGAGGGTGTGAAGAAAAACAAAGGAAGTGCAAGAGAGGGAGAAGGTTTAGTTTCAGTTAAGAGGGTAAAGTGAATGTTTTGGCAGAATAGCAGGACATGCAGGGAGAGAGAAAGAGAACAGAGGACTTCTTATGTCTGACCAAGGAGCTGTGAATCAGAACAGGATTAGGTGAAGTCATACATACTTCACTACACCCAATCATGTTTGCCATCAAACATAACTGGGAGTTGATGCTGCAATTATTTTAATGAAGTAAGAGATTGAAGGCAGATCCTGTCTGTAAATCTCACAAAGTTTTGACATAGAGTCCATTTAAGATTCCAAAAAAACAGCAACATAACAAAACAGCGACAATTCTGGTATTTTGGCTTTTCTCACCTCTCATCCTTGTTTGTTCTGATGCAGCCATCTATAATTTCCTTCACCTCAGGAATGGCTACCTTGTCAAAACTGCCAGGCTTCACTCCCTGCACACACAGAAAGAAGAGAAATGAGCACGAAACACACTGTATATGTTGTACATTCATTCTCTGAGTCTCTTATTGTTCATTTTGTTCCAGAAAACACTTTTAAGTTTGCCTGTCGGTTCCGTTTTTAATAATAAGCACAATTAAATCATTCCTCTGGATAGGAAAATAGAAAAATCCTTATTATATACAGCAGGATTAACTGACACTAATTAAATTAACTAATGACATCTGTGAAATACTTTTCTGTAATACAAATTGATGAGCCATGCAAACTGCCCAACATTGTTAAACATTTGACAGTCGGAGGTCCAACAGTCAGAGACCCTGTCCAGGGTTAATTCCCAAATGGACCCAGATATCCTCTCAGGAATGAATAATGAACCACAGCTGTTCAGAGCCAATTAAGAAAACTACAACTACAGCCCATTCTGGTGGATAACACTCATAAAAAAGAATCAGCAGGGACCCGTTCTGAAGTCTGGCACTGTGAAAAGGCAGCTCCAAGGCCTGATATGACAACAAAGTGACACGGTCTAGCGGAAACTGCATCCAGAAAAAGAAAATTGTTACAAGACAATGATACTGCATGATTAATCATACCTAAATGCAAAGTTTGGGTGTTTTGTGATACTAGGGGAAACACATGCAAGTAACTACATCCAACAAACCTCTACAGGCCTCTCAATAAACTATTCAGAAGCCAAAAACTGCACGGGAGTTAGGCCACGCAGCTCGCCAGAAGGCATCTGAATGACCAGCTCATTTGTTCAAACACTGTTCAAGGAGGAACCAAATAGAGACCCAAGTCTAACAGCAGTTATAGCAGATAACAGATAATGGCAACTCAAATCAAACCTTTTGCTCGAATCACACATAATATATCAAATACACAAAATGAGTGTGCATAAAAAAGGCAGAAAGTCCATGAGAAAGGACAGGTTTAAGATTAAATAAAGTATAAGTAACTTACCTAGAAAAAACTGAGACGAGTAGACTAGAGACCTATTTGACAGACAGATGCTCTTGGGTTTTGGCCAACTGACTGCGTTTATCTCAACCTGTTAGTGTCAGCAAATGACCACCTCCCTTCTGCTCACTACCTCCAGCCCTGTCCTCCCGTCATCCTTTCTCTCTTGGCCAGTTTCTCTCCAAGCCCCCAGTTCACCATTACATCTCTCTCTCTCTCTCTCTCTCTCTCTCTCTCTCTCTGAAACACACACACATGCACACACGTTTTGAGACTCCAGCGCCAAACAAAGTTAGGACTAATGGAGGAAGTAATGGTATTAAGTCTGACAGAGGGAGGGAAGGATGACGGGGAGAGAGTGAGAGAGAGAGCACGATTTCAATTAAACAAGGCTGACTGGGGGTAAGGAATGTTCCATGAGACCCGTCAACAACATTGTAGGGCTGGGCCCATTAATCAAATTGTATTTTCAATTACGATTTGGCTCCCCGACAATTATGAAAAGTAGATGAACGAGATCAAATGATTATTGTGAGGTGCCTGTGCAGAGACTGTTTACCCCGAGGCCATCTGGCAAGAGATTAAGGTGAAGTATCGACTGCCGTACCGACAATCTATGGAGCAGCGTCTTTCCTCAGGCTGTGATGTTCCTGAACGCATCCCCAACACTCCACCGTGAAATGTTTATTTGACTTGATTATTATTTACTTTTTAATCTGTATAGTTTTTTGTTTTCTGCGTGCTTAGCGAACTACAACACAAATGCAATGCAAGCTTTTGTTGCATAACAATAATTTAATTTATCTTCTGTTTCCCAATGACGCTCTCATTTTGTCTTGCGTCATGAATCCAGCTGCCTCCTTTCCTTTACAGCAGTGTGTTGTCTCTCAAACTCACTCTCTGCCAGACCTTTGAAACGTTTGATTCAACTCAATGTGGTTAATTGAGCTGTCATTTGCGGAAAACCCCACCACTTGGATTTTGACGCATATCTAGCTTTTATCAAATAAAAACGAAAGACATAGCATATATACAAGTCTTTGTGTTTTCTGTATATAATACTATATATCATTATAAGACACTTTTTAATTTGTTTAGCTGAATCATATTGAAAGTAAAGAAAGAAAATTCCCACGTTTTACTTAAAAAGTAAAACTTTGAAAAAATTCACAGCAAGAAGCGAACTGACTAGAAAAATAACTGAAAAATATGAAACAGGTTTTTGGGAACCACTGTGCCAATTGTCAGTTTCTTTGGGGTCAAACTGACAGATCAGACTGCAAATACAAATTCAGATTGGTGAGAATGTGCTTCATATCAGAACAGAGGTGACCAGGATGAAAAGAAAGAAGTTCAAGAAGACTGTGACAACAAAAAGGGCAGTACAACAACTTATACAGCCAAAAATCCTGTGAGAGGAGCTCAACAGCTGTTTTGAATTCTAAACCTAAAATATTCTTCAGTATTTTTCATACTGTCAAGAGTATTCTTAATGCAAAAAGCACCCTTAAATATCATGATCGCCACCTATAACAGGCAAAATAGACAAAGAAAGCAGAAGTTACTGCCAACTTCCTGAAAGGAAAATCCTGTAAGTGATCTGTAACTGGTAAATGTCTTAGTCGGCTAAAATAATAAAGAGGCAGTGGGCAACATTTTGGTTAAATGCTACAGTTAGATTCACATTTTGTGTTTTATTTTCTAAAGTTCATGTTAAAACTCTTCAGGGGTGAACTGAGGTTCGCTTTGTAAGGACTGAATAGAGGGAGAAGTGGAGGGTGGAAAGCTGCAAGGATGGATTAGGCAGTGAAATGAAAGGAAGCAGGTGACTCGGGCACCCTGGGGTTGTCACAAGGCTGTTTTTGTGTGTGTGTGTGTGTGTGTGTGTGTGTACGTGTGTGTGTGTTTGTGTGTGTGTGTGTGTACGTACGTGTTACAAAAGGGCTTTATCCCATTCAGAATGTTTTATTCACTCAGATAAACATGCAGTCAAACAACCAAATTCAGTTGTCTGTATTTGTTAACACACACACACACACACACACACACACACACACACACAAACAAGAGTTGCGAACCCAAAGGCTGAGGTCATGAGGATAATCAATTATGCTTTCATCAAAGTGGGGATGTGATTTCAATTTTGTGTGAGAGAAAGGAGGAAACATAAAGAGAGACAGACAGCCCGACGAACATATGGATTGAGAGATACCGGCTGAATGTATTCTGCGCGTGAAGCTTATTAAATTAGATTGAGACATTCAGAGACAGAAAGATGACAGAAGAGAGACAGAGGCTGATTCTCTCCCCTCACAGCGGTGGTTGGAGGCAGGGAGGCAATCTTAATCCAAATCCCTTCCATTTGAATTTGCCTGTCAGATAGTACGAATGGGGCCATGAAGGCAGTTTTATCAATTCCATTACTGTGCTGAATATTTGAACAGAACGTGAACATACATTAAAGCATATAAGATATAAATAAAATACGAAAAGGCAACATTTGCCAAGACTAATAACATGTTTGACTTTGTTTGACTATAATTATCTAAAACAGAAGATGGAACACACCACTTTTTATTTTTGGTAAACACAGTGAAAAACCTTTCACTGCTGCTGAACTTACCATTAAATTTTAATGCAAGACGTCAGCAGTGATAACCGAAACGCTTGTTTTAGCTGAGGGGGATGTTACACTCTTCCATAAGCTATAAACAGCCCAGCATCTCTGTAGTAAAACCAATCAAATATTTAGGGAGAATAGTACTAATCCTCACTTTTTTGTTTTAAATGGATGTTGTTTGCCCAAATGTGTGCGGCGAGTTAAAGATGTGATAAAACGGACAGATGCAGAGAGAACAGTGATAACAGCGGTACTAGAGGAGGATAGTGTGAGAGAAAAAGAGGGTGAGGGAGATTTCTAGTAAATTCCTCTGCTCCATTAACCGTCACTGTCAGCCTGCACAAAGCTGAACTCAGTCCCGTGAGGCAAAAAAAAAAACGAGACAGCTCTCATCTGTCTGTGTGTGTTGGGGTGTGTGTGTGTGCGCGTGTGTGTGCGTTGGGTTGATGACCTCAGCAGCACTCAACTTAAAAACAGCCTCTGATTGCATCTGTTGTCCTCTCTGTCTGGGTTTGTTTTTTTCTTTTTCCAGCCAACTGGCGTCTAAATTTTAGCAACACTGGACATTTTTCACAAAGTGAATTAGAGGCTTTTAAATCAGATGTCTTTTTGTCTGTTGATTTAGTTCCTCTACAAAAATGGAGGTTCAGACACTTTCCTCTCTTATGTCTCTGAATTTGCTCTCCAAGAAGCTTTAAGGGTGGTTCTGGTGTCTGTACTCGAGGCCAAAATGACAACATTATTTCTCTCTGCTGGTGGAGAAAAAAATACAGTCAACCAAAGCCTTCCCATAACCATTTGCAACCGTTTTCCTTTTTTTTTCCACTTTTGTAGGACAGGAGTGAGAGAGAGAGGTGAGGAGGGAGGGAGAAAAGGCGAGAGACACGAATCAGTGCAAAAACAAAGTCATATGACGGGGTCCTCCTGCAGCTCATACCAAACTTATTAATTCAGTCGGTAAACAAGTATGGGGGGGTGGAGAAGGATGGAGATTAGAGACTCTTAGTTACAGCACATGAATGTCACTCCACACTATCATCAGTCACAGCTGAGGCATTCAAAAGGAATAGTTTAGTCACACTGTGTATGAGTTTACACTTACGCTGGTAACCCGCCTGTAGATCTGGGCAGCGTTTTGACATTCAGAGTAAGGGTACTCTGAGGTAGCCATCTCCAGCATACACATCCCGAAGGCGTACACGTCCACAGATTCGTCATACTTCTCCTCGTACATCTCTGGAGCCATGAACTCTGGGGTTCCTGGTGATAAAAACAATCAGCTGTTAAACTGTGGTGGAAATTTGGATCTCTCAGTCATAAAGCAACTTTCTGTAATGAGTTTACCATAAAATAGAAGCTTCAAAATAATTGTGTTGGTGCATTGACTCGCAATAGGGAGAATGGGGCATCTGTAACTGAGGGCCGCAGGTAAGATCTCCCACGAGAAGTGCGCAATTATGAAATTGGAATATATTCTATATGCTTGCTGATTTCTGGAATGTGCTAATGGTCAGATTTCCCAGGCAACCCGCTAGCTGCTGCTAACTGTAGCTGATAGTAAGCTCCGTTAGCCCTGCATCTAGCTGACTGTGCTTGGACCACAATGGGAGCTTGGAGTACCGGGGGGCTGTTGATGTTTACAGCCTGTGCGAAGTGGCATTGGACTACCAGTAGGAGGAAGCAAGGACTGCTCCTTGGCTTGGCAGTGGCGCTAGAATGGGCACGAGAACTAGAGGCAGCTGTGGCAGCAACAAGAGCACATTCAGCAAATTGGTTGGCTTGCTGATTTTGATCCTAAGTAATCGCGACGAATGCACATATAAGTGAATTATACTAAGGAACTGTAGGGTCACCAAAATGCCAATTCTTACATAATGTTGCTTTAAAGGTTACGTATTGGGAAATTTACCATAGTACTGGAGCGGAATATTTCATATGATCATTGCTCCAGAGGCAACTGACCAATAGCTGCTTTTTGAAAGAGATTTGTGCAGTTGCTCAGTCTATGTGCTTTCCACCACTGATCAGATTTTATGACGTTAAATAAACATTAAAGCTTAAAAGCCAAACTGTCAGTAGAGTAACACATGCTAAAATGATTATGAGAGTAGATGACTTAAGCTGACAGCTGAAACTTCTAAACTCCTCATATTGATACCACATACTGGCCATGTTGTTTTTGTATTTGCACATTCATGTATGTGTGCGTGTGTGAGTGTGTGTGTGAGTTTGTGGATTTCTGCAAGTGTCCAAATACTTGAGGTCTGCCTAATTACTACAAAGCAGCTGTGAGATTTACAAAGCATATCACTCACGCCTCGAGTGTATGACAATATGCACGTTCATGTATGCACGTGAGAATATGTGTGAATACCGAAATACTTGTGGTTAACAGCCCAACTAAACCACTGAAAGGCAGCCAAGTTATTATATGAAGCACAGCAGACACTCTTGACTCCACGTAATTCTGTGTGTATGGAGTGTGTTTTACATGCAGGGTGTGTGTTTGGGGTGTATCTTTGGGGTGTGTGTGTGTGTGTGCAGCCATCACAATTCCAGACAGCCTAATCCCAGCTTACTAGAGTACATTTCACTTTTCAAATGCCTGCGGTTTGCTTTTACAACCAGACATTTTAGAGGCAGTGAAATGAATCTACAGTAGGCGTATGCAGTGTTGCACAATGTGTCGGTGCTTATATCTTTACTTATACGAGAAAGCGTCTCTTGACATGCGTGCGTAAAGTAATAAGTAATGGAAAAACTCCGATAAATGATGTCGGTTGTTACACTTTGTCCACATCCACAAGTCTAAACATTTCATTTTCATGCACAACACAAGGAGATAAGAAATTTGTGCACATGCCTACCTATGACACTCTTGGCAAAGGACGCCCTCTTTAACGTGGCTAAACCAAGGTCTCCAATCTTCACCGAGCCCGTTGGTCCCGTGATAAAGATGTTGTCGCATTTCAGGTCCCTGTGAATGATGGGCGGGGCTCTGGTGTGCAGGAAGTGAAGGCCTTTGAGGATCTGCCTGCACCACGATCGCAGGACCTTAATTTTCATCACCTTGAAACGCTTCAGGTAGCTGCAGGACGAGGGGATCACACATGAGAGAGCGCGTCATTCAACAAAGCAATACATTTAAAAACAACAAATATACAGAGAGAAGCGTGTTCGACCTCGCAGCAGCTTTTGCCACTGACATCAAACAAAGTTGTCCTCTTATGCATCTCATTTCTCAAATTTAGCAGTGTTTTACTGAGGTTGAAGGGTACTCAGATGACTCTTTGAACCATTCTGGATATATTCCATTGTGATAACACTGCAGGACACTGAAAACCATCCACGGGGGAATTAATTATTTCAAAGCAAAGGCATGGAGAGGCAGACGATGGCAGGATAAGAGCGACGGAAACACGGATAATGCTTCAATTAAAGATGAAAGCTTACACAACCAAAGTGGATTACCGTCAGACAATTCCAGCTTAAAGGAGATGCAGCATAAATACTCATGCAAACATGGACGTTGGCACAAGAACACACACTGAGAGTCATTCTGGTGTCTGCATGTTAGAGAGCGACATGTGCAACGTCAATGAACAGCCATTGCTCATGAGCTCTGTCTTTATTCAGCAGAACAGAGACCAGGGTTATATCAGTGTTTAATTTACCGTATTTGCACTCATCCAACTTTTTTCCAGCCCCCGTGACTCATATTGGTGCAACTTCCGGCGCATTCTGTCACTTAATCGGATCTTGGAATTTCCATGGTAACAGGATGCTTATCGTCTTTCATCGAGTGACTGGCACGACCTAGTATTCATTCATGAAGCTCTAGGTTAACAGCTTTACACTGTTATTATTGCTTAGCTAAGTGCAGCCGGTGCATCATAATTATCACGCATAACAGTTTCCCAGGTAACCACCCCCGGGAACTTGTGAATAAAACCAATTTTATCAGATCAGTAATTTAAAATTTTAATCAGTCACACTGCATGAAGCAAAAAAATAAATAAAAAAATGATGTGCATGTCACATTTTAAGCAAATTCTAATGAAACAATGGCAGCCACGCTAATGCACATCATCAGAGATTTTTTCTGTGTGGTTTCCAAGTAGAAGTTGTCCATTGTTCACAACCAGGGTGATGGTTTGTGTGTGGATGGATGAGACATGTCTCTACCAATATTTTGGGAGGACAGAATTGTTCTTTCCATTATTTGAATATCTTTGGAGTTAACTCATTTTAGATCATTCTGATATGCCCTTCCAGATGCTGTGTCTCTAATAGACCAAGTTAGGCACGTCATGCTAGCACTTGATTTGGTGAAGGGGAGAGGGCTTGAAGGCTCAGGTTTGGTCCACACCCCTCTGTCTGGAACCTATCCCAGCATACACTGGGTGGAAAACCCTTTGACAGCTTGCCAGGCCATCATCGCACAGCTAATGGAGAATCACAGCTGTGGTCGATCTGTAGCCTCGGGTCCACCTGGTTTGTAAGTCTTTGGAATGCAGGAGGAAAGTGGAGGAAACCTCACAGGATTACTGGGAGAACAGGACAGGAATTTTACTGTGTGTGAAGTTTACGTCAATTAGCCGCACAGCAGTATTTCCAGAATGACTGACAGATTTTAGTCAAATAACTTAAACATGCAGTCGTTCTTATTTGTATTGATTAAACTGTATGACGAAAAGGCTTCTGTCACCCTTGATTAGCTGATTTAAAATCAATGTTTGAATTCCAAGCAAAGTCTTTCCAATTGTCTGTCATCGGCTGGGGACTTGGGGTCTGCCTGTCTCTCCTCCGCTGTTTAGTCAAATTGAAGAACAAGCTGAAGAACAGACGGGGAAGCTAAGTGTACTCCTTAGTCATCCTCTGATCATCCAGATGATGAGGAGGATTCAAAAGAGATAAACTGTTCCACGACTCATCTTCTTTTTGATGTGTTTGATTTTGCCTGTGTGTGCAACTTCTGCTGCATCACAGCAGGCAGACTATATCTGATTTGAACCAATTTATTTTTTATTAAACTTGTGGTTCCTAGAGCTTAAAATGATATCATCCATGATCTATTCAGCACAATTAATTCAATGTCCAAGCTTAAATTAAATCTGCCCATGGCCCCTTCGAATAACTGGCAGCTGACTGAACCGCACAGTGACCCCACAAAGAATGCTGTTGCCTCCTGGTCCAGACAGCTAACCTCCTGCTACAGAGCAGCATCAGTGAGTCCGGCTCCAGCATCACTGGCAGCTCCACTTGCACACAGATCCTGACTGTCAACAGCTGCTCTAATAACGCAGAAGAAGCCATTCAGACAAATCTGGATTCAGTATCAGATTAGTCTGCTCTGAGTCTGATCCAGACTGCCGCAACAAGCTCCAGTGTTTCAGTCGTGAGCCTGCGACTTTAGTAAATTACACTACATTAATTATCCAGGGGTGTGAAGAGAGTGTATTTAATCAAGTTCTGCACTCAAATAACATCCTAAGTATTAACTTAATAATCTTTTCATGACGTTTTATATAGACATTCTTCCAAACGCACATCTGCATAAAACTAAAACCTTTCACTCCCTCTTCCTCAAATCTCCATAACCCTAAAGAGAGCACTCTCTTCTCCTCCTCCTCCTACGTCTGTACCTTCCTTCCCTTTACCTTCCCGCCCTCCTCTCCCTCGCCTGTCTCCTCCACTTTCTTTCCCTCCATTTCTGAAGTAAGAGCGGTGTTGACAGAAAAGTTCAACCCTGTGGCATGTGATGCTGGAGTCACTGCACAAAGTATCTTTCACTCAACACAGCTCTCTTTTCAACACAGAAATACACAGAGGGAGAAATATGCAGATAAATATGTATATACAGTGTGTGAACAGTACACATACAGAACATGAAAGCATTCATACTCAGACACACATGCCTTTGTGCTTCTCTATCTCTCTCTCTCACACACTCACAGATAGATAAGGGGCCTCTAATACCCTGAACCCAGGCCCGGGCTCAGTTTTTCCATCCACACCATCTCCCTCCGTCCCTATCAGTCCTCCCTCTCATCATCTCTCTCTTTCTCTTTCCACCACTTCAGTGTACAGCAGTCCTGTCTCCTTTCTGAGTCTTCATCTGGATGACAGCCAAATCCCAGAGCAGCCGTGTTCGTATATGTACAAGGATGCATTTCTTAATTACACAAACGCTTGTGAGGTGAATTCCATGCCTGCATATATTGTGAGTCAATAGAGGTGATACTTGGAATAGCTGACTGAAAGGAAATTACTCAAAATGCCCAAAAAAAAATGTGCCTACTTTTCCAAGATTTTCTAGAATTTCATCATAGCAAATTAAATATTTTGGGGTATTCAAACTTTTTTTGGGCAACACTAAACATTAACACATTACAGGCTTCAGGGTGCAACTATTTTGGTCTTCAAACATCAGCACTTTCTTACTTTATTTTTAAAACATTTTAGGAGGATATCGCAATTTCTCATGCAACACTATAGTACAACATATTCAATATATGATCGAAGTTGTATTGCCTTTTATCAAACATGTTGTCAAGTCACACTTGCCCTGTTGAACATTAGCTTTTGCATTTAAGTTATTCATTTTGTCCCTAATTTGAATATTTAAATTACTCTTGTAAAATTCCTTTCACCAGTTTATTTTTCCTGCTTTCCTCTTTGGTACAATGGAATGGAATAATGGAAAGTGACAAAATTGTTGACAAACCGAAAAAAAGCTGAATATATGCAGGACAGAGAGCATCTGCCCTCAACTCATTTATGAACCTTTTTCAGTCTTCCAGTGGAGGGCGCTACTGTCCTTGGTAGTGCTGAGCAACTGGATTGATACTCTCACTCTGTAGTCACAGGTGGTTCATAGGTATTTCATTCTGTAGCTGCCTTTAAACTAGTTATTTATTCACCTATTGATTTGCCTATTTATGCTTTTACTGACTCTTTAGCTGACTGTCTCACTATCAGCTTATCAGACTGTTTGACTTCCTGTCTCAAACTAACTGTACATCAGTCTGGTCATCCATCCAACTCTCCCCTCTGTCTGCTG
>OMLP01018736.1:0-11709 GCA_900302685.1 Spondyliosoma cantharus
ATTCCTTGTCCTTCCATTGTCAGATATTGTAACACTGTGTTGTGCTCCGGCTTTATATATACTTGCCAGTTGATGGTTCATGAGATGCACATTTGAGCTATTTCAGAAAACTGCTTGATCATTGGTTGATCTAATGCGTCACGCATTTCCCTTCGTTTGGGAAAGTCAAGATTCACTTGGGAGCAATTTACCATTTCAGGACAGAAAACAACTCTAATGGAAATGTATAGAAATATGCTTGACATATTATGACAACTTGTTCAACCATTTTGCATGTAAAGACTTATGCGACAAACTAATGCCTAAATGTTGTGGGGGGTGAGACTATTCAACAGAGACCCATTATAATACATTTTGATCAACACGACATAGGCAGTTGATAATGTAGGAAACAGCAGATAATGGTACACAATCATTTGCGTGGATGCACCAAAGCGTTTGCAACTTGCTCAGAGAAATGAGAAACTGCTTTCTTGATGTGCACAAGTGACACAATGATGTGAAGATTGAACAAGTAGTTTTGAGAATTTCAATTCTGATCTGAGAAATGTACCAAAGCGACTGAGAAAAACTGTAAACACGCAGCAGTTTCGGGTATCGCTGATGACGGGGCTGTGGCTTATCTGAAGGAACAGTAAAATGTCTGATACCAGGAAACATGCAGCGTACGGCAATCTCACAGCTGATAAAGCCGGACAAAGGCTCGGCTGTGCAGGCACCAGAACAACCAGTTTTCCCTCTCTGTGCTTTTTAACGTTGTGTGATGATGCGGCGCGGAAAGTGTGCTGTGGTTTTGCATCGACCCTTATTGTTAAAAGGGTCCCAGTGTCTCTGAGTCCGAACCTTTCCCTTCAATCACCGGCATATGTACACATGTTAAGCGAAGTGAATTTGTGGAGTCCATGAAGAGCTTGCTTAACGTGAGAACTTATCGCTTGAAGCCTCTCTGTCCCGCCCTTCCCTCTGACATCTTTAACCTTATAAAATCGAAATGAGAGGGATTGTCTATGTACTTTTCCTTTTGTTACATTTTTATGGGAAGACACATTTCACTCACCAAAGGTAAGTTATTTCCAGGATTGTTAATGTTTTTTTAATGTTAGTATCGAGGGACAGTTGAAACAAAGTCCAGTACCAAAGTGTTATTGGTATTTCCTGCATAAGTGCAAAGAAGCTGCCACATCCTTGCTCTGCTCCTTTGCAGGTGATAAGATGCCAGTCAAACACCACAGAGGCACATTCCTTCCTGATTGCTTCAGTTGTTCCGACGGATCCTGCCAGCCGCTGGTCAACAGGCAAGGTGAAATCAAACGTGCCTTTTCCCCCAAAATGTCAATCAAAATAAAGTCCAGTGGGACGGAAAAATGCCAAAGTGAGCAAAACAGAATTCTTGTGTTATCAGAGTAACCCCGCGGCGGTGAGTTTCTGTGGTTACGTACATCTTGAGGGGAACTGCCTTATCATGTCGCAGCGATTTTCCTTTTTATGCACTCCAGTTTATCTGGGCGCAGTTGAAAGTGAAAAGTGAAATCTGTTTCCTTAAAAATGTACGGCACAAAAAAATAAAATAATGACTATAAATTGCCAGAAGATGGAAGTTTCAAATGTTGTGCTCAAACAAACCTGTTTTTTTCTTTTGAGCCCAGCTCTTGGTATCCTGTTCAATTGTAATCCTTTAACTGTAACTGATTACAAAGTGGCTCGGTTGTAGAGCTGAGGAAAACAAACTTTCGGAGGTTACTCAATGTTTCCTGCCAAAACTGTCATCATCAATAATCCGGTAGTCACTGTTCTTTCATCAGTTTGATCAGTTCTGTTTTAACTCAATTATCGCCTTTGAAATTCGAGTTTTGTCAAACTTTTTTTGGATGGATGGATGGACGGACGGGCAGACAGACAGACAGACGAACAGACATGTACAGACAGAAATTAAGATGACAGATGGACGGATTGACAGAAAGACAGATAGATGGACCACGGATGGACAAACGGATGGATGGATGGGCAGATCTATAGACAGACATAAAAACGGATGCATGGACAGATGGACAGACTGATGGAAAGATGCACAGACAGACAGACAGACATATAAACACCTGCAAAACAACCCACAATGCTACAGTCGATGTCTCCGGGAGCACATTTTACCAAGATAACACACCATAAACACACACAGGCCGAAGCCTCTGCTGCGGCCGGTGCACATTACAGCTGAAAAATAAAGGCGCATGCGGAACACCCAGCCCTGTTATCATGATCCTCAACGATCTATTTAAGCGGGGATGAAATGTGATAACACGATACGGCGTTACTTTATAATGTGGGACACTCTCCTCAACATTTATTCATCGGGGCGCTGTAATCTCGCGTGCTGGACAGGAAGGTATTCGGTAAAAATCCAGGTGTTACCCTAGATTCAGGAAAGACAAGCTTTGGTGTGAGCCTTTTTCTCGAGCTGCAGTTCTAATTTACATATCAGATTAATTCACTTCACTTCTCTCTCAGCAGTAATACTGCTCCAGAGTACTGGAGCAGTATCCCTTCCCTTCCCTTTCCTTATCAGCGTCCGTGTTATGGGCAGGTATAAAAGGTGGGACACGAAGGTGGGGACGGCCATAAAGAACGAGGGGAACGGAAGAAGCTGAAGCTCGAGATGGAGAAAACAAGGATGCTCGTGCTCTGTGTCTGTTTGACCTTCATGTCAGTGGGCTGCGTTGAGGTAAGGGACGCTTTGGACTCGGTGTTTTCGAAGGCAGAGTTCGTCTGAGTTTGATGGCTCAGTGATGGCGGAGCAGTTCAGCCTGGCTGATTAAGATGGACGGCTGATTTACGTATCTGGAACATGAACACAAAGCAAACTATCTCTTTGTTTTTCCCCCTGTGACTATGGTGGCAGTCAAATGAGTCAAGGAGGTAAATGAAACATTTAAATGTATCTCAAAGTGTAGGCAAATAGAGCTTTTTTTTCTTCAGGCGGTGGATTTTTGTGTTTGGACTAACCCCACTGACCTTGCAAAACTGAAACACTTGATTGCGAGTAAAATGATAAATAAAATAATGAAATAATAAAAAAAAACAAATGATTTCATTGTTTAACTATGAGACATTAGCCATCACAAGGGCAATTTAAAAGCTGTTGTGGAGCTTTTTTTTCTGAGCACTTTAACAACTTTCCATCAACATCAGCTTAAAAATTGGCAGTTGAAAGTTCATTCCTGACCTCGGGAACAGCAGTTCATTTTGTGTTCGTTGTGTTTTGGTATTTATTCTAATCATATTTTCATACTTTATAAAACCCATAGAACATAGAAAAAAGCATTAGTTACCTACATTGCTATGATTTCGAGCATTAGTCGATGGATTTAATTGACCTTTGGTCAAATTTCCCCTGAAAACTGTTTTTCGCTCAACCCTGCGAGGTCAGATTTCCCCTGCTCTATTGTAATCACGAGCGGGAAATGTATTAATAAATCCTCCGCTGCTATAAATCCGTGAAACTGAATATATCAGACCTACTTTACTTTGTCTTTTTTGTCTTTTCGCTGAGGTGAGTCACCGGAGCGCTCGGATTTCCAGATGGAGCAGATATGACCTATCAGGAAAAAACAGAGCGTCGGTTCGGGCGGCGGGGAAAGATGAAACACGACAAAGAGGCTGAGTGTAGATACGGCCGTGTGCAATTAGTGGAGGGCAGACGCACACTGCGGGCCTCCTCTGGAAACCACAGCGGTATGCAAAGCAGGACTAATGTCTCCGGGCCTCGTGTACTCGGTCGGAACAGCAGGTGCTTGACCTTTTTGCGTCGTGTGGCTGTGATCAGAAGGTGGGAGGAGGATTCAGCGCGGCGATAAGGGCTGCAGGTTCCTCTTTGTTTGCCGGGTCTGTACTGGCAGTTTTTTCTGCGACCCCAAACATAGCGGAGGAATTGGAGGAACATGAAGCGAATCAGCAGCGGTGTTTATTTCCCATGTAACCTCTTGGGGAATGTAGCTGCTTCCACACCAAAAGCGAAATGCGAGGTTTGATATCGATCTCATGTCCGTGCGTCTACGCAGCCGGAGTCAGGGCGTGGCAGCGGCCAGGTAGCAAAAAACACCGGGAAGACGGCAAATCAGCTCCGTCCAAACCACCGGCTACATTTAGATTTACACACCGTGACACCTTGTTCAACTTGTTTACGACGTTTGTGGTTTCAGGGGAAGTTTACTTCCTGAAACCGTTTTTTTGGCAAACAACAGCCAGGCGCAGTGTTTGTGTACGGTTTTCTGAACTCTAGCCGTGACAGTGAGGTTATCAGATTTTGGTGTCATCGTTGTGGTTCAGAGTGCACGCACAATAATCGGCACCCCAAAGATGCTGCAGAAGTGCTAGGTGGACATAAAAAGGATGCGTGCTCCAACATCTATTGTAACTCACACTGAAATCCCAAATGGTTGATTTCTGTTCATGGATGGGTTAAACATATAAGATTCATCGTATAAAAAGACAGCTGGAGAGGTGTTGGAAGCTAAGCTACGCTACTTACGTCCCGACTTCAGTTCCAAATGAAATGCGAAGGCATGGGGTTGCTATTAATCTTGTTTTCCGTGTCTTTTTCTTTCCTTTTTTTAATCTAAAGTGTTACTGGTGCTGGTTTTTATTGCTGCTGGAACCGCAAAAAAAGTAAAAAAAAAATACCTGGGAAAGATCAACATGCATTTCTCGAAAACTTGAACCAATAAAACCCAAACCGCCAAGCTCAACGGCACAAAAATAGCTCACTTTGGACTTCGTCTCTTCTCTTCTACGATACGAACTGTTGTTGTCTTTTACAGGGAACAAATTCAACAGCGAGCAGCAACACCACCAGATCAGCAGCCACATCGCTGCCCAGCACCACGACCATCAATGCCACTGTAACCACGACCACGACTCCACCCTCATCCACCTCCACCTCCACCTCCACCAGCCCCACCACCACGACACGGAGCACAACGTCCGCTCGACCAACTATGAGCTCTGGGCGCACCCCTCATCGACCTACAGATGGGGCCGTCGGGCCCAGCACTAC
This sequence comes from Spondyliosoma cantharus, assembly GCA_900302685.1. Classification (NCBI taxonomy): domain Eukaryota; kingdom Metazoa; phylum Chordata; class Actinopteri; order Spariformes; family Sparidae; genus Spondyliosoma; species Spondyliosoma cantharus. The sequence goes on from OMLP01018736.1 coordinate 5,051, forward strand.
CAAAACTTCAGCTACGACGTCAAAAGATGGGTCTGCCTCTTTGACCTGGTCCTGCAGTCTACTCCTGGTGCCTGTGATCTCTGTTCTGATCTACGGTGAATAGGATTCATGTGAAAAGGCAAAAGCAAATCAAAGATTCACCTTTCCCCAATCGAGATATTTGATTTAATCTCTTCTATTTACCCTCTTACTGTGACTCATATCAGTGCTGTGACGTGCTTTGTTTGCTCTGAGCTCTTTTTTCACTCTTTACCGAGACTGCTGCACGCAGTCTTACGAAATAATGTATAATCTCGTTGTTGTTCAAAACGACTACATTTTAATCGCAAGAAACAAGCGTAAACACAGGATACGACATCTCTCTGTATTCTTTTGAAAATTAAATGTTAATTGACAACTTGATTGCCACTGGATTTCACATATATTGTCAAAACACATATCAAAGTGTTTTAAGGTAATACAATTTAAGGGTTTCATCGACTAAGGTCAAACTTTGTGTGCAGCTGATAAGCGGAGATCAGATCCACGATTGGGTGACCCCCCCCCCCGTCACCATGGTTACAAAAATAAACTCGGGCTAAGCGTTGCAAAGCGTTTGCAATTTGGTCTGGTTTGGGCAACAAAATGACTTGATTCGGATTGCCGTATCACATGCACATAAAATTGGACTTTTGCGTGCTGAAAGCAATTTAGGTAGCCGACCGCTGAGTCTCCCAGGCGTCTACGATCCGGGAATGAGACGCAGCGGCGATCAAGAATAGCCTTGTGCACATTTAAAAGCCTATATTCGTGTTAACTGTACGCAGATTGAAGAGCCTTAGTTCTAAAAGATTCAAGAATCGAGGAATTGGCCACCTGTTGGATTCATACTCAGAACACACAGGGGGCAGCACAATGACCGCCTGCTGCTGCTGCTGCTGCTGCTGCAAACTGTAGCTGTAGTTATCAGTAGTGATCTCTGCAACACAATATTGTATTTTTTTTTTCATATTCTGTCAATCATTTTAGTACATTTTTGAACCTGAAACCTGAAAATAAATTCTTAAACCAGGCTGTTTGTCATGAACCACCTTCAATGTTTTGCTTTGTCTTTTATCTCCTGACTACGATGACGGGCTCTCAGGAAATGACATCGTGTTGTAGGCCCATGGATATCTATGCATTTGTATCTTAAACTATGAGTCCAGTAATGCAAGTGTGTAGGTTGTGATGAAAAGGATTGCTGGAGCTGACCTAAAGAAGGGCACATCTTTTAGAAAAAATATAAATGACGACTAAATAGGGATCTTTTGTTTGATTACAGTCCAATATCTGACAAGTTTAGGGACATTTTTATGGAAATCATCACAGCATTTCTTTTCAAGAAGACGAAGCTGTTAAATAAATGATTTATCTGTGACTGTCTTCCGAAATTCTGCAGACAATCGCAGACATGAAATGATAAAAACACAGTCGTTGCAGCTCTGCGGTTGGAGGAGCTTTGCCGAAACAAAAAGACAGCAGAGGCGAGGTATCTCTTACATCCATATCTGGATTGATGTCATTTGGCTCGGTTTTGCATTTGAGGTCCATCGCTGGGGTGGAGACTTGAGGCCAGGCTTCCTGAATGGAAACAGGTATCAGGTGAAAAGACATCTGATTGCCCTATAAAAGAGCCACACTCGAGAAAGGCACAGTTTACAAAGCTCAGACTCTCGGCAAGGATACGCAAGTGTTTCGACCGCGCTGGATCTTAAAAAAAGAAAGAAATACGATTGAAAAGTCGATTTAGAAAACACAGTGAGGTTTGAATAAGATACCTCCCGCTGTCTGACTGTCTTCAAGGGCAAACCATCTCTCATCCAACATGAAGCTCATCGTCCTGGGGCTGTTTTCACTGTCTCTGCTGGGACTCGTCTGTGCACAGGTAATAAAAGATCTTCCTCGCTGGTTGTGAAGCAGAGAGACGCGACGAAGAACACGACAGAAAAGAAAAAAAAATCTAAATCAGATTTTAAAGTTTCTTCTTAGTTTAACCACCGAAATGACCCGATTTCTCACACGAAAAGCTCTAATATCACGAATAAAAGATAAAATTCAATCCTGTAAGGAATTAGTCGTATTAATGATGAAATGTAACTGAGTACATTTACTCAAGTTCTATACTTGAGTATAATTTTGAGGTAATTTCATATTATTTTGATTATCTGCCACTCAACACTTTCACTCCACTACATTTTTGAGGCATACATTGAGCAATGTTGAACTTTTCACTCCACTACATGTATCTGATTACTGAAGTTAATAGTTGTTTTGCAGATTACATGCTGCACTAGAGCGAAAGTTGCACATTACTTTATTAATTTATTATATACTTGATTGTCTAATTGTCTAAAAATAATGTTTGATTCTTAAATACATTTATTATCAGATACTTTAACTTTACCTCAATGACTATTGCTGTGAGTGTAGTCATTTTTAAACACGATATGCAGTGTTGTAAGAGGGATCCAAAAGTCATTCTCAAGTAAAAGTAAAGATAACGAGTTAAGGTATTACTTTGGTATGAGTGAAAGTCATATATACATATATATGTGTATATGTATGTATGTATGCAAATAAGAATTTTCTGATTATTCAAATCTTTGTTTTGTTTTATCTGATTTCAATACTTTGGCTCAGGTGCAGCTTGTAAAATTCAAAGTAACGAGTAACTAAAGTTGGCATTCGCCTCCAAAATGTAGTGGAGTGGAAGTGTAAAGTAGCAGAAAATGGAAAAACTCAATTAAATACAAGTACGATACCTCAAAACTGTGTACATTTTAAATTGAGTACATATACTTAGTTACATTCCACCATTTTATTTAAGTATGACTTTCTGATGCTTTTACAACTGTGCCAACTGCCTGTGGTTGTATTTTTCCTGACCAATTTGATTTAAATACATTGAACATGAATGTAATTTAAATCAATGCCAAGATTGAAAATTGGATTCATGGAGTATTTCTTCTTCTTCTTCTTCTTCTTCTTCTTCTTCTTCTTCTTCTTCTTCTCCTTCTTCTCCAGGCGTCAGCGAAACCACCCTCGGGTAATACCACATCGATGTCCAATACCACCTCCAATGCAACGTCCAATAGCAACACCACGGCAACCAGTCCCATCAGCACCCAGACCCCCGTCACCATGACAACAAAGATGACAGGGACCAGACCCTCCAGGAAGACCACGACCACCATGACTACAAAGAGCGGACAGGGCCAGATCTTCACCTCTGTCAGCCTGCTGGTTTTCTCAACATGTGCTCTTCATGCACTTTGGCAATGAGCGCCCTCTTGAGGCTCACAGCCGGAGTGACAACAACACCATGACAACATTTGCTTTAGAGGAAATACATTTATCAGTTGACCGTGTTGTAGAAAATGGTGTTTTTCTGATTATGAGATTATTAGTGAGTGACAGGGACAGAGCAGGTTTATTATTTGACTTAGAAACTTTGACAGACGTGAATCAGATTCTGCTAAATAGAAAATAAAAAATGTTTTAAACATCACAAGGAGTTCACACATGTTAGTTTCCATTACAAGAGATTATTGCTGCCTGATCTGTACTTGAGGGTGACACTCTGTACATACTGATTATATCTATTCAATCAAATATATTACATTAATAAATATGAATGAATGAAAAAAAAATGTTGTATTGACCTTTGAAGCCGTGTGTGTGTGTGTGTGTGTGTGTGTCTGTGTCTGTGCGTCTGTCTGTGTGTCTGTGTGTGTGTGTGTCTGTGTGTGTGCATCCGTATAATTACTTCTGTATTAGATTTTCTTTCTTAATTGCTTCAAAAAACAATAAACGTTGAATAAACAGTGTAAAAAATCTCTCTCTATCTCAAAATGTTACATTACTAGTGTGTTATAAAAATATTTACCATATCTATCAATCAAAAATGTTTAAAAAGAGCATTTTAAAGCAATTTGTAGGGCATGAAAGTGGCGACAGAACATTTTTCGTCCTTGCATTTCCAAGTGGTTATATCATCGGCACTACTGTTGCTAAGACACAAATAAATAAATAATAGATATGAATCGCCCTTTAACCTTCCTTTGCCCAGGTGGCGGACACAATTGTACAGTGATAGTGAGGTTTATAGGGAAGCCCTTTGTTAGGTTAAGTATTCAGTAGAAAAGTGAAAATACACTTTTTTTTGTTTGAATGTAATACTTCTTCATTACAAATGATAATAAAGCTTGTGGAGCTTTGCAAGAACTCCTAGAAAACCAAGGAAGACCAAGGATTGCTGACTGTCGTTAGACTATATTCACACGACGACGGCGGCCATTTTTTCTCTCTCAGGGTGGGAAGCTCAAACGCTGGGAGGATATCATGCTGCTGTGTTCCCTGTCAGCGGTCGTAAATAACGTAGGGGATCTGAAAGATTGCGATAATTTCCATCACAAAATCTTATGTATAGCTGAAATCTGGAGGGACGTTTGCGAATATATAAGGACAAAACAGCATTTGATAACCCATTCGCATCTGTTAGCATTGAACCACTTTCTAGCTAACACTGTTTGACTACATGTAGTGTGTTTCACTTCCAGGCTGAAATCATGTGTCCAAGGTTTTTACGCTGATATTTCAGACTTCATTTACTCCTTTCCTTAATTTTATTGTGTAAGACTATCAAATACCACCTGGGAAGTGGTTGGATGCTAACGTTAGCTGTTGTCTAGTTGTGTGACGTTTGAGCTTCCCACCCTGAGTGCGACGGCATAGGAAAATGGCCGCCACGTGAATATGGTCTATGGACATTCCCCCGCAGACCTCGACGCCATTGAACACTTATGGGGGCCCTTAACTGCGGAGAAAGACAAGCATTTTGTCACGAGACGTTTTACGAAACACTGACAAAATCATCACGCGTCATCAGGTTTTGCGCAAACTTTGAACCCGAATCGTTAAGTTGATGATGTCACTTGTAACAAACGCAAAATAGGATAATTTTGATAAGACTATCTGACCCTACTGTACACTTATTGTGTTTTTTTTTTTGTTAAAAGAGAGGGTTTATTCAAGAGGGAGGCTCCACACAAGCTTTTGTTGTCTGTCATGAAGAGGATTTGACATGAACACCGAGCCGACGCCCCTGAATTATTGGACGACAGCCCCGTCTTTACCAAAACAGAACAGACAAACAAACAAAAAGAACAACAGAACATTCAGGTCATTATTCAAATATTGTCAGATTACTTTCCATAGCGGCTCACACAGTGGATCTAATCAAAGTAGCCACACATTGTATGGTAGGCATGGCCTTTTTTTCTGTTCGTGCTAGATGGTATCACTAAGACACAACAGCGCCATTCACGCTTTCATGGGCTCTAGCTGACTTATGTGGAATGTTATTTTTAGCTATGCAAAAACATGGAAATGAAAGCTAAGTCCCAAAAGACCGTGATGTGTTGATTTCATAACTTTCCTTTTGAAAGGACACCTACATCTGTTTTAAGGGCATTTTTGTTTCAATAAGTATACTTGAACTGAAACCTGTAGCTCCTTTGACACTGCTGCCCTCCTGTCTGTCCGCAGCAAACGTGCAGTTGTCGGCAAACGCTGTGAGGTGATTTTACTACCTGAAAATACAAACAGTGTCGAATTGATTTTATCAGCACTCTCTATCAAGGCAGGTGCAAACCAAAAGCCATAAAGTGCAGTAAAGAGAAACTTCTGAGACAGTATCTGGCATGTGAAAGAATTTTTCTGGGGGGAATAAAAGCATGAGTAACCACAGCATATCCTGCAACTCAAGTTATTATTGATAATACTGTAACCCATCTCTTTATCAGATTGTCAATTAGCAACTAGGCGGAACATGGAAAGAAGAATCATTTACTCTTGTATTATTGACATAACTGCTTCAGCTTACTGGAAAGAATTGCACAAACCAGTGCGGGGAAAAAAACAACAGTACAGGGAAGTGTGTGTAGTCCTGGAGTCAATAATGTGATGAGGAAGTAGAGTATTTCCATCACTGTCATCCACATATGAAGGAGAAATACAATGAAAATAAAATATTTGTTTTTTTACAGTTGTGAGCCGTGCTAAAATGCACAATAAGTGTCATTTTGTTTGGGATTAATAAAGATGGGGCTGGCAAACAGTTATTCCTATATTATATATGTTGTAAATCATAATGCCTTATAACTCATTGTGAGTGAAATTGCTCGAAGTCAATGTGAATTTGTTTAACTATAATGTTTTTATTAACAGGAACAAAGCGTTAGCCTGGACTGGTGGAAATACAACTTCCTGATTCCCGTGCCAGGCAAATTGCACTTCATAAATTCACACCTGCCCCTCCTGGAATGTGATATTATTGTATAAGTCCAAGCACAAAAAAAAGTTTGCGCTCAGTTCCCCGGAGGATATTGGAAATAGAGCAGGTGGCAGCGGGAGGACTTTTGAAGCACTTTCACCCGACAACACTGAAGGATATTTTTAATAACATTTCTGGTGCATCTCCGCCTCCTCACTGCTCTCCACCATGAAGATATTAGCTCTTGGATTTTGCATACTGGCTCTGCTGGCATTAGGAAAGGTAACTACTTTTAAACTTTTCAAATTGTTCTTCAAGAATATAATAATAATAAAAAAAAAAAATTTCTAATATTACTATCCAT
>OMLP01018738.1:0-12218 GCA_900302685.1 Spondyliosoma cantharus
CAACGTCCTCCTGCAATCCCCTCTGGTTGCGTTTTGAGTCGCCACGGTGCAGTACGGTAGACAGCTGGGCTGTGTCCGAAATCACTCACTACTCCCTATATAGTGCACTACATAGTGACTACTCCATTTTGTAGTGCTGTCCGAATGTCTAGTGGGAAATATTATACCCTATATAGTGCACTCAAAGTATCCCACAATGCATCGCGAAAAGTAGTGTACAACTGATGGTCACTAACCAAGCAATATTTACCATCATGCACTGCGCTGTGGACAAACGCATGGAGGTTTCAATTCACGTTTCAACTGCGCGACAGTAGTGACGTCATTAACGCCGCCGGAGTAGTGTCCGAAAGTCCGTTTTTCTTTCTGCCGTTGAGCTCACTATATAGTCCACTATGTTGGACTCACTATGTAGTGACTAGGGAGGAGGGAATGAGTGGGTGATTTCGGACACAGCCCTGGCGTCGCGAGGCCGAGGAGTTCCCACGATAATCACATGATCGCTTGCGACCGCAGTTATATGTATGTGTCATAAAAACAATAACAGGAAGTGTTCCCGACCAAAGGATTAGCAGAAGAGCTTGTGTTTGTCTCTTTTTTGAGATTTGTGTGCTGGTGTCAATACTGAGCGTTTTATTTTGAAAAGTAACCGGATGTCTTATTGTTGTTTCGGTGTTTATTTTTTGTATTCCTGGATAGTTAAGTGATTAATAGAAGTGTTTTTTTAGATTTTTTATTTTTTTTTATTGCGGACTGGTCTAAAGAGAAGTGTTAAAGTCTTGGTTAAGTTAATATAACTTCAGTAATGTTCATGTTCTTGATATTGCAATGCAACAATCCTTTAATAAAATCCAGAATTTTTTTCTAGAAGTTTTCCAAAAGGTTTTTCAGTATGTTTTTAAAAACCGAGGTTTGAACCGAAACGTGAGTCAAAAACCAAAGTTCGAACCGAATCGTGGGTTTGGTGAACGTTTTGGTCAGAGATCAGTGTTGTTGCGTGGTTAAGTATGGGGTTCCATTTGTGTCAAAAATATGTTGCCATGTGCACTGTCTATGTCTACTGAACATGTGAGAAGACATTTGTTTATGTCTATTAAATGTTGAACTGTCCTTGTGTCATTTGACTTTGTCATTACATTGTGTCGTCATGATGTGTCATTTGACAAAGTGTTGTTATGATGTGTTGTTTGACAGTGTCATTATGATATGTGTTACGGTGTGTTGTCTTGATGTGTAGTTTGGCAATGTCATTATAACGTGTTGTTTGACAGTGTCTTTACATCGTTACTACGTGTCGTTACTACGTGTCGTTACTACGTGTCGTTACTACGTGTCGTTACTACGTGTCGTTACAAGACATGTTGTTTTCGATAGTGATCAATGTACAAGTTGTAAAGTTAGAGTTAGAATAGTTTCTAGCAGAAGTTGGCCTGTAAAGACAGACTATTTAATAGTCTGTTGTCTCATTCAGACACTTGTTAGCAACGTTTGTCGTTTGTCGCCGTTTTTTAACACACAGAAGCGCATCTGAATTCTGACATGTTTTATGTTGCAAAACACAACGTGAAAATATTTTAAACCGACTCTACTTAGCAACTGAACTGAATATCCAAATGGATGAAGGTAGCACACGCACACTTCTTCAGGACAGAGTTAACACATTTCAATTATCTATTATGGCCAAGTCAAACAACATGCAAACTATTGGGCCTAGTGGCCTTCACCAGAGCATGAGTCTATGTAGCAATTTACATGTACTAATCACTGTTTCATTGGTCATATGTGAGCAGATTGTAACGTGACGTGAAGAATAATACCTTTATTTAAAATGCCTATACAATTTGTTAAGGTTTTTTAAAGCTGCTGGACTGTGGATTTCTTTGTAAAAGGATTCGGGTCAGATTATCTGCAACAGTCCAAAGGATGTGACTTTATGTATGTTCTCAGTTCTCTCTCCACTCCGCTAACAGAGAGCAACAGTAACTAATGTTAGTTTACAAATGGAGTCCGCTAACTAACAACCAGCTCCCAGCACAACACAGGAGTTACAAAGAGCCCCTTTAAGCTTGTATCAACCACAGATCTTATTTCAGGCATTTCACTGAAAATTGCTGACTTATGTCTTGCTGCTCACTCCTGCAGCGCTCTGTTGTGACAGATGATGTAGTTCACTGAGCAGTTTCACACAAATCTAAATGGCATTTTACTGTCTTTACAACTGTGACTTCCTTGACTTGCAAATGATCTTTTAAATTGAAAATATTGTACGTGTCATTCATGGTACAATTCAAACTGGGTCAAAAAATGTCTCTAGCCATTGACTTCTGTACAAATCTTTTCAAATATAAGGTCCTATGGGGCAGGATTTTGTAGGCTTGACTGAAAAGTTCTCCTGTTATTGGATGGGCTGCCATGGAATTTGGTACAGATGTTCATGGTCCCCAGAGAATTAAGCTCTATGACTTTGGTGATCCACTGACTTTTCCTCTAGTACCACCAGCAGGTCAAAGTTTTCAATTACCTTGAGAGATATCTTAAAGTGTGTGTACAGCTCCTGGGGAGTGCATATGTGAAAAAAGTATAAAGCCTTCTGTGGCTCCAGAGGAAGCTGCATGTTGTCTGTTAAATTAACTCCAGTGATGTCACTCAGTGGCTACGTTGCATCATGGGTAATGTAGGCACTGATTTTGATCATTTTTAAATGGACCATAATGAGTCCAACAGTGGTATATGAGTGTAATGTTAGAGACAGTAGACTGTTTTTTAAAACCTGCTGCATACATTACCCACAATGCAGCTTGGAGACAATTCATCAGATCACATGCAGCTTCCTCTGGAGGCTTTATTCTACTTTTTTCTATATGCAGTAGTACTCCCCAACACGTAAACACACGTTAATGTGGAAAACCGTTTTGTTCGATGTCACCAGCCTTGCAGTAGCATTAGTAACAGCAGTAGCAGTATGAGCCTTCAAGCCAATGCTGGCCAAACTGCGGTGCAGGTGTTGAGTGTGTTTGTGGCTTGTGTGTCTACCACGAGCACAGAGTATGTAAGGGAAGTTGAGGTCAGCATCACTTTGATTCATGATATGGCACTGGGCATGAGTGTGAAGCCAGGCTATCACACTAGAAACACTGACGCTACAAGAAGCCTACTGACAGTGCTGCAGTATGAAGTCACTCCAGCCAGTGCATAGAAGCACCACTGTCTGTCACACACCACTGGCATGTTCTCAGTGCCATCCTCTGACGCAGCCTCCTGCCCACATGTATGGATGGGTTACAGGACGAGGGCAGCCATCAGCAGGCTGACTGAGAGGCTTTTGTCCTCATTCATATTCTGGAGATTACAGCACTGAATACTGGCGCTCATAGTAGACAATGAAGCCACTCTTCAGCAAGGACAACCAACATACAGTATATTTAGACATGCATGCTTACAGTCACAGGCACAGATATCAAATGTGCTCACATACAGTGATTGTCAGAAACAATCCGTATTACTGTGAAATAGTTAAGAAACACATGCATGATATATTCACTGGAATGAAAAGTTGGGCATTGGTTTGCATCTTATACCCCTTAAAATGTTAATCACCTTCTTCTTCTATTAGTTGTGTTTTGACCATAATTACAAGCAAATGATGCAGAGCTGTCTCCACTCCTACAATACATTATAATGTTGGTCATATATAAATCATGGTGCTGAGCAACAATAAAGCTGTTGGGAAGGATTTGCAGGGAATTCATCATAAACCAAAGTATTTGACAAATTCAAAACCTGACCTGATTATGTTGTTAGATGAAAAACCATAACATTAATCAACCTTTGCTGGGGCATGTCAATGTCTCTACAACATTTTATGGCACTCCATCCAATAGCTGTTGAGATACCTCTGTCTGGACCAACGCCATGGTCAAACCGCCTGACAAACCAAGCCATATCACTAGCTTGGCTAAAAATACACCCAGCAATACATTTGCAAGTTCACTAATCAAGTTTGTTTAATCCGTTCACATACAGAAATGTAACAATGACAGAGTGTGGTTTTAGAGGGAGTTATGTGCCAGAACTACTTCTTGACAAACAGCTCATCCCTTTGCCCTGTACTTCTGTGGCTCATCACTGGCTAGAACTCAGATTGCCAGGCAATACAGGCAGTGAGCACAGCAGCTTTTAGTTTTGGTCTCTGTACAGACACAATGGTACCAAACTTGCAAACCACATTGTGCCGACAAGAATTTAGGAAATGGTAGCTATTGTCTGCCAAGAGAGAGTTACAGCATGGAACTCCCCCTGAAACCACAAGCTCATATCATTTCTGTTTGTGTGAAGACAGAAAGCAAATAAGTGAAGTTATCCTTTTGAAGCATTACTCCAAAATGTTGAAATGTACGCTTATCTATGATCTATGCAGCAGCCAGCCGATATACAGTAAGTTTCAACTCTGTGTGAGCTTCAAGGCATGTTCAGGCTCACAGAATGAATCCGCCCACCAACAACTCAAATTTTCCCAAATTGTCAGATTGTTCCTTCAAAGTCTGTGTGTGTGTGTGTGTGTGTGTGTGTGTGTGTGTGGGTGTGTGCTCACATTGTTCTTCAGACAGCGTCCTCTCTACCGGCAGGTGTTTCCCTGCTGACTGAATCTTGTCTGGAGCCACTTCCCCAACCTGTCAACACATCACATTATCATGACACACCAGCAAAAACACTGAGTCTGACTTTGCATGTCTTTCTGTATTGGCAGTTAGTTTTTTTTCAGAAGTCACAGCCGAATGAAACTACTTTTCATTATGGATGTAACAGTAAACATCATCTGTTGGCCTGCGTGTCAGCTTCTGTCCCTTCCTGGCGGTACCGACCTCCAGCTCGTTGTCGTCCATGCTGTATGTGTGGCTGTTGTGGAGCTCAGGGTTGTTGGCCATGTCCAGCAGCTCAATGACCAGGTTACGGGTCAGCAGCTGTGTCACAAACGGATGCTGAAGGAACAAGGTAGAGGTCAAGACCTTGAACTGGAATAGATGGCTTGACTGGCCCACAGGTACTGTGATGGTTTTGTTTTGTCTGCTTCATCTGATAGCACTTCTCTGTTCACACCTTACACACAACAATCACCTGGGTTACTTTGATTTGACCAAGTTATTACTGAGCAGAAGTGGTGCAATATTTGCGTCAAACTGTGTCAGAGGTGACGGGTGAAAAATAATGTGTATGAATGTGAGGCTTTTCTTTCTCTCTGATGAAGGAGAATCAAACTTATCTGGATACCTAGGGGTTAAAAATAGAACTCATTACATTATGAATAGTGCATATATGATAGTGTCTTTATGAAGACAGATTAATGGTCAGCTACCATTCATTAATGACAAGCTATTAAGTGGAAGCTAACCTGCAGCAGCGTCTCAGCTGAGGGCCTTTTACGAGGGTTTTTAATGAGAGCCATCTTCACGAAGCTCTGGAAAGCTGCAGACCTGCAGGGAGAAAAGGGAAGGGGAGAGTGTGAATGAGTCGTACATCAAGATGATGATGACAAGACTGAAGGAAGAAAGACTATTATTTTAAAGGAAGGCAGACAGTTCAGCTCACCACTTGGTTTTATCCTTTAGTCTTGGAGGCTGGAAGTTGCTCTTGGACATCAACATCAGCGCTCTGAAATATTGTTTTAAATGTCACCGGGCTGGAGAATGTCTGAATTGTTTACATGCAGTGACTGCCAAAATCAATACAATAAAATACACAGCAGGCAGCCAAAGTGTTACATAACACAGGTCGCTTCTGTTTATCTCTCTGCTCTGACACCATGCAGAGTTCAATCAATCATTCTGCTTCCAGCTGTCTGAGTTGGACTCTGTGTCGTCTGTGCTGACTCACCTCATTGGGTGGAGGTCAAACATGGGCGGTTGGAGCTCAGCCAGCTCGATGGCAGTGATGCCGACCGCCCAGATGTCACAGAGGTGATTATACCCACCCTTTTTCTCCACTGCAGCCACCTCCGGAGCCATCCTGGACGGATGAACCGAGGGAAAAGAAACAGAGGAGAAGCAGCTGATATAACACTCCTGGAGAAGACATTTGCACAGTATTTAGCAGACAATGGCCTTTATTGATGCTTTACTATCAGCCAGACATTATGGTCCACCTCTGATAACATGTTTATAAAAATTTTGTTTAGTTAAATTATTTTTTTCTCCTACAAGGTCTCTGTGCACACTGTAGTTTTTATTAAATGTCATTCAAACAGGTGTTGGGCACTGTTTTCATCGGCGGATGAGTCCACATTTGATACTTTAAGTATTTTAGAATCAAAATCAGCTCTATTTGCCAAGTGTGTACACATACAAAGGATTTTATTTGATTTGGTTTGCACTCATGGGGTCTGATCTTATATGTATCGGTGTTGTTCCTAGAACATCATAATCAAGGCTTTTCCAGGACCATCATCCAGCTGACCAATCATGCTGTTGCAATGTCATAGCTTTGCAAGGCGTGTCATCATTTCTTACAAAAAACGCATTCACATCTGGAGCAAGCCATAGTGGCTGAATGGGATAAGTAGAGGAGTCCAGCATCACGTTCAGAACATATTGTTATATTGTTTCTGTCCCTGTTAACCACAATGTTGGTCAAGAACCTTTTTTCCATGACGAGGACAAGATGTCGACGAGCTACAAATAGATCTTTGATGATAAAATCTATGATGAAATGTATGTACGTACACTATGTCACCTTGTGTCAAATTTACTAGCAAGCCACAGTGGCTTTGCCTGGACAGAAGACAGTTTTTCATGCCAAAAAAAAGGTTGTAATAAATGAATGAGCCTGGCTTCCAAGCTAACGTTAGCTAGGTTATGTGTTGGCTAACGTCAGTTTGTGATTCCTGGATGTAATTGTTTGATTGATTGAATTCCTCATTATATGTTGCAACCTCCTCCATTATATGTGTGATGTCACTCAGATAAACAGTAAATATAAAGACAAAAAATATTGCTATAACATATCAGCTACTTGCAGCCCTCATCCAAAACATACTAACAACAGTATTGTGTCATTGCAGACACCATTACAGGCTGAATCTTGATCTGCATGCTACTATAAAGAGACAGAAGTGAGGTCAGGTGAGCGCAGCATCATTCATCTTACCAGTAGGGAGTTCCTATGAAAGACTTCCTTTTGGCTACAGAGGCACTGATCTCTGCTGCCACTCCAAAATCAGCTAGACAAAGAGGAGACAGACAGGGTCACACTGATGCTGACGGTGGCTGAAATCCACTAAAGATGGCCTCTTTAAGCCAACTTGGTGGCTGTGAGTTGTTTAGTAGAATCGTAGTGTGTGTGTGTGTGTGTGTGTGTGTGTGTGTGTGCATGTGTGTGTGTGTGTGTGTGTGTGTGTCCAATACAGATCACTACTGACCCAGTTTCACATCTCCTCGCTCTGTCAAAAGGATGTTGGCTCCCTGCAGAGAGAAGACACACACGGATCTAAGACTGTGTTCACATGATTACCCACAGTTTAAATTTAAGAGCATCATTATACAGTGACTGCGTTACCTTTATGTCTCTGTGCATTTTACCAGTTTCGTGCAGGTGATACAAACCCTGCGGAAAAAGCAACACAAGAAAATCAGTGCAGATTATTTTGTGGATATATCTTCTGTCATTACTTATTCCATGGTCAGATACAGTTAGCTCCTGATATTACATACAGGTCTTCTGTGTCAGTTTCAGGCAGTTTGATTAAATAACAATGATAGTTAAGAAAATGCATCATGCAGGTACAGTGTAAACCAAATTAAAGTCTTAAAATTAGATTTTTCACAGCATCACTCTACAACACAGGGTCATTTGATCGGCTTAATATGCAGGAGCTGCTACAGGCGTTCAAATTGGACACAATCTTCAGTTCGCCTGCAGTGGCCCAATACAACTGCAGAATAAACACCTCACAGTATAGATCTGTGTTAGCTGATAATTAGTGGATTCATTTCCTCAACAAATGTGCAGCTGAACAAGTCCTGAGGCAAGTATGAAACAGGTTCAACATAGATACACGTTATTGTCTCTACCAGGCTCAAGTCTGGAGGGGATCACCGTCATTTGTGTGTTTGTTCATGTTTCTTATCTGTCCGCAGCTAATCTCATGTACTACTGGAACCATCAGGCCAGTATTTATTGTGGACCTTTATGACGGTATGCTCAGAGCCAGCCAACTCTGGAGGAGAGACTCTGTTTGAATAAACTGGATGAATAAACACCCAAAGTCACATCAGATTCTGCTCTGATCTGGAGACATTTGCTGACGTGCAGTACCGTGCAGAGTACATTCTTTTGATGTTAAATTCTTATCTTAGTTGCACTTATGTGATGTAATAATGTTCTGTATACTGGTGTATGTTAAAACAAAATAAAGTGTTGGATGAAAAGGAAAAGTGAAACAGATTTATAGAACAATGGCACAAAATTTCCAAGGAGGGCAAAAGAAAAGTAAAAAGCGGGTACACAAGAATGCTTCAATAACAAGTTAGACTGCGGATTACCATGTTGGAGCCAGAGGCAATGAAATGTTTAGCTCAGTGATCATAATCACCAGTTTATTTAGAAAGGGTGCAAATGTGACCAAACCGTGGATAAAATAAAAAAGACCATAAGGGAAATATTTTTCTTCATTGGCAGTTACTATATCAAAGGCAGACAGACTGTGATTTCTTACTTTTTATATCAGCCTTCAAACCTGATTATCCAATGAAACCTTACAGTGAGCTGGGGGTCACTCCCTAACAAAACACAGACAGTCTGGCACGTTCTGCAGTGGACTCTGCTGCAGCGGCATTTACCAATACAGTACATTTAGTGGTCTGGCGAGGTTAAATACTATTTAGCTCTTGTGTGGCTGGAAAAAAACACATGACTCATTCTGTCAGCAGAGTGACTTTAGAGATTTCACAATGCAGCAGCAACAAGCTCCCGCTCACCCAAAAAGCCTTACCTGGAGGGTTTCTCTGCACACGTACGCTATCTGTTTCTCCTTTAATGGGCCCGTCACTGTGAAGACAGTTTGATTAATAGCACACAGACTCAAGATTATGGTGAAAGAGAAAGAGCCAGCAGGGACATTTCTAATAATAGCCAAGTAGAGCTGGCTGCTCATTGTGCCGACTTCTACATCTGTTTTTATGTCTCCAAATTAATGTGGTAATTACAGCAGTGACATTCTGTCTGCTGTCTTACCCAGACTCAGATGAGAGGATCAACTTCCTGTCTGTGGATATACAGATAGGTCCATAAAGTGTTTAGCTTTGCTTAGCAAAATCACTGGAACTCTAGGCTCCTTTTAATTAAGGATTTTAATTGGATTTTATTTTGTTGTAAGTTGAGGTGTTAGACAGGTGAGAGATATCAGAGCTGTCATTCAGCTAATTACAGGCAGTTATACACTGTTTGTATGTGGGGTCATACGATGTCGTAGCTGTACTCCAAATACTTTTTTAGTTATGAACTTTTTTAATTCAGCCCTCTGAGCTAAATTTCACCATTTCTATAATTCTCTGTGTATGTATTCTAAACCTCACCAAATGCTTATTTTTCACTGGATTGGACTGAGATATGTCCTGAGCATAGAAGAGACTCCAAGGATGATTTTCAACATGTTGAAACAGTCACATTAATAGCAATTAATCATTTTTATGTCCACTAGTTTTCACTTTCACTTGTTGAGTCTGTGTCGTATGAATGTAGTTCTATCACATCTACAAGTTGTTTGGTCCTGCATAAAAATGTGACAAATACGTTGATCATCTTCACCTTTTCTAGGTAAGATTGCAAACAATGCTCCCACTATTCCTTTAATTGGTAATGTGGCACTTTTCTTAATGAGCTGCAGATAATTCAAAAATGAGCACTAAAATTGGATGAAATACAAGATTTATTTGTATTTATACCATGATACATATCCTGCAGTGAGCCTCCACCGCAGTACTCCATGCAGATCCACAGCTTGGTGTTCCTGAAGGGAGACATACAACTATTATCTTGGTGTTTTTCTTTGCAGAGATTGTGGAGGACAACACTGAAGCATTCAGTAACTAAAGGAAACTCCAGTAGACACTCCCTGATATTCTGAGGCTTATGCATGCATCCAACAATCTAACGAAGCACTTGAAAGAGTGGGAGAGGAATCCAGCAGCAGTGTGGGGAAAACAAAAGTCAAATTCCACATAATTCAGTCCACCAAGAATCCCACGCATGTGATGTAGACAGGCTGATAATACACAGCACCTGTGGTAGCTGCCGAAGTAGGCCACGATGTTTTTGTGCTTGCACTCCTTCATCATCGTAATCTCCTGCTGGATGGATGTGATGTCATCACCTGAACAGACAGACAGCTCAGTGAGCGTTTTTCTCTCACAACAGTTTGGTGTCAATGCACTGAGTTCTTATAAGGAAGGAAAATTAAAGACAAATAAACCATTGGGTTAGACAAGTGAGAGTACTGGTATGTTAGGCTGATGCACCATTCACTTAACATCGGGCCAGTTTCTGGGTCAATTCATGTATTATCTTCATTAGATAGGGAGGTGTGATGATGTACTGCCCATAATCAGCATCAAATAATAAAAAAAAAAGACTTAATGTTGTCTAAGGCTTCAGTCACACAGCGTCACACAGACATGCTTCAGAAACACCTTGGAAAAGCCTGTTTGGGTAGAACAGTGTGGTGCACCTGTGGAGCAGGCTGCCTGCACAACCGGCCATCAATGGGAAAAGTGGAGCAACTCTGCACCTTGTGTTGTAAAGTTGAAAGTAATTGTGGCAGAGAACACCGAGACACATCTAGAAACATGTCCCCATTAAAACCAGTGTTTTCTCATGTGGCTGCGTGTCCAGCATGTGCTCCTCTCTTGCACAAGGGCATTTATTAGAAGTTTAAATATTCTAAACCTTTTCAGCTCAGGCCAAGGTTGTACAACTTTTTTCATTAATTATGAAAATGTAACATGATATGATAATTAATTATCATATGATTGCGCAGCGCACACCACATTTCTGGCGACATGTCTCAAACATGGCCATTAATATTCCCAAACACACATTTCCAAGATGGTTTTGAAGTGGCCGCATCTGTAGGGACGAGTCTCTGTGCGATCAGGGCAGTAGTGTAACTTTCTGCCCATCGTAGTCTTAACCATTTGTGGGAGCTCATTCAAATGGTGTAGGAACTGCAGTGAAGAGGGCCCAGTTATCGCAGAAAATTGTAAGGAAGCCTGTGGTTTATTTGAATCAGTAAGTTCTAAACCTGAAAAAAGTATGATCATGTACCAGTACCAGTGTGATACTACAGATTTTGAAGCTTGAACTGGGCTGGCTCTTGTTTCCCCACCACATGTCCCATATATGTCAGAAGATTTAGTAGTTTGCCCAACTGTCCATAACAGCCATGTTAATGTTATGTCAAAGTTTGTACTTTGAGACAAATACAAAGTCACTGTGATGCACCCCCAAGGTAATTCAAAGCTATATGAAGCAGTCCGAGTTCTTCAAAAAACAACCTGGATTCCAAAAATTTGCTAGAATTTGTTAATCCTTTTCAAGACGCACTTACTTAAAAACAATACAAAGATAATCTGTACTGACCTCATCAGCTTCATTGATTTTTGTGATTTTGATGGCAGCAACACATTTCAAACAAATTGGGACAGAGGCAACAACAGACTGAGAAAGTCATGGAGTGCTCAAAAAACACCTGATTGGAACTGGTGGTCTGTAGGCCAAATATCGTCCTTTTACAACCTCATTCCGGCCCTTTGCTCATTTAGTTAGTAGGCTAATTAGCCTATTCATTAGTTATGTCTGTCAATAAGTACAAAAATATGGAAGTTAAAGGTCATGGTTCAAACATATAATTTCCTCAGTTTTCCTGTGATATCGAGTTAAGTTGTATTTGTTTTCTTGAGACCACAAGTTATTTAATTCGTTATCACAGATATGTTTGACTCATGTCAGTTTAGGGCTTCAGTACGAAAACAGTCTTATTTAATTAAAACCTTTAAACCCAGTGAGGTATCTGGACTGCAACACATTCTTATTTAGAAGCTTAAGTTAGGTTAACTGTGACCAAATGGTTTTCCCTTGTGAGAGCTAAGGAATATAGCCGCTGCGGGATTCATAGGCCCAGGGTCCCTGAGCCACGGTCCAGTTGTGCGGGGGTTAGAGGACAGCGAGAA
>OMLP01018738.1:12301-22512 GCA_900302685.1 Spondyliosoma cantharus
TCTTCATTCCAGACAGTGAGAGTTGTCCAATGTGTAGGTTCCCGTAGAAAGACGAAGGATGACCATTTGGGCCGTCTGGGGGACAAGACCTAATAATTAACAACAGACTAGGTGATGATTTAGGGGAGATGAGCAGGAGAACAGGTCAACGCCTCTCTTAGCCTATTGGATAAATGAACAAACTGACCAATTAGGAAAGAAGGGAGGTACAAGTGGGAGGAAAAAGTGGGGTGGCTTTGTAGATTCCTAAGGCAGAAGGTCTGAGAGGTTTTCTGATAGAGCAGCAGAGGACAAAGTATTGGACTGAACTTTGTCAGATTTGAGAATACCAGGTAGAGGCCGAACTGGTCGGACACAAGGCTTGAGATCTGTTTCAATAAAGATTGCTCTGTCATTCCACCCTGCCTCTGCAGAATTCTTTTATCATCAAACTACACGCCGTCACCTTTTGAAGAGGACAGCCCAGACACAACATCAGGCTGGTAAAGCAGAGAGTCAAACCGACAATCTACTTAACTACTAAAAAAAACAAAAAGGTGTATTATTTGTGTCTGATTATTTTAAAATTTTGAAAACTAATGACGTAGAGAAAAAAATAATTAGTGCATTGTTTTAACACATTTAAATTCAGAGCTTAGCAGGTCAGACATTGGGAATGTAAAAGTCCGGCCCCTTGGCACTGGGCTGTATGTCGAATCTGGCCCTTCTAAAAAAGAAGTTGAGTAGGCCGGCACCACTCTACCTCAGACTGCTGAAACTCATATTAGGTTCAGTAAACTTCTGTGTGCATCTCTGCAGAGAGTGAGGACTGTGGATTTGGTCCCCCTTAACTTACACTTCAATTACTTGTGTGGAGATGAGTGGGTCTCTTGGCAGGACAGTATGGACAGAAGGAATGATTACAGTAATCACTTCATAATGTACATGAGCATGTCAGAATTGTTTTAAGATAGACATGAAAAAATGTTAACCTACATTTGATTAAGACTTACTTTCTAAAGGAACAGTCTGACAGTTTGTGAAATTGATATCCAGGCAGAGACATGTCAACAATTGGCATCAGATTTTTTTTTAATTATTATTTCTTATTCTTATTATTTTATTATTAGAAAATTGCAGTCACATGGGTAAACGTTGGCATCAGCCAGTGTTAGCCACACTGTTCTTGGTCTCCAAAACTGGAGATCAGCTGTCGGTGGATATGTCTCACTCTACGACCACTGTTTTGAACTGACAGCCCAAATATTTCATCACGAGTTTCTCATGGAAGTGTACTAGAGTGTGGGTCTGCATAGTCTATAGAGTGGTGTAGGGTTGATGTATTTTTGTGTGCTAAACCCGGAAGTTAGCATGGCCCCAGTTCTCTGTGGGATTATTGAACTAGATTTTGGATTACTACAGAAAATAATCTGCTACAAACACAAATTTATGATACTTAGAAGTTTTGTTTATCAAGATAATCTTCACAGATGAACACCACTTTGCGATTTTTAAAGCGTTAAGAATTAAATCTCGAGCAGTAAAAAAACAATGTTAGGCTATAAACAGACTACATCACGGTCACATAACTTAATCGTCACCGCCACTAAGTGTCTTACTACACAATTACTATACAGGTTTTCTATAAAGTGATCAATGTGCAAGTTGTACAGTCAGAGTTAGAACAGTTTGTAACTGAAGTTGACCTGTAAAGATGGACTAGTGAGTAGATGAGTCTCTGTGTTCGCTGTGATGAAGTTTAAGTCTGTGGGACATTTAATGATGTACCTTATGTCGTAGAACAAAATGTACAAATATCTTCAGCCTGTGGTAACCACACACCTTATTTCAGACATTTAACTGAAAACACAGTCAAAAAACTCACAGACTTTGAGATGAGGGAACAGGAAGTGCTAACATGCTAACAGATTTCTGTTTTTTACAACTGCAGACTATACCACTCTATACACATGACCTTAAGATGATGTCACATACTGACCTGGAAACAAGAGGGAACTGCTAACCTGACCTGCCCTAAGCTCTCCAATGAAACTGACAGTGACCTTCTCTTCTGTCTGACTGACTGGCAATGGCACACTTCCTAAAATGTCAGACTGTTGATACATTTAATTCAAACATTTGTGTCAGTTTGGACAGTGAACATACCAGGGTCTAGCTTGACAATCTTGATAGCTGCCAGTTCGGATGTCCTGATGTTACGAGCCTGAAAGGGACGAAAATGTCTGTAATGAGTGAATATAAACATATACAGTACATACATCATTGTCACAGGATGTAACATCAAGCTAGAAAATACAAAACATACAATATTCATCAGCAGAGGAACATATTGAACACACACACACACACATACACACACACAAAACTGTACAGAGGAGGACTGGGTCACTGTAGGAGATCCAGGTTTTATGACCAAAGCAGTCACATAAATAATGACATGCTGAAGTCATTCCCAAACAAATCCAGTTAAATAGAGGTTGAAGCCATTGGAGTTAACTTCAAGGTTTAATCCCTACACAGAACTTCTCCTATTGGATGCCACAACTCAGAAACTTGTATTTAGAGAACATGCTGATATAGTGCCAGACTCAAATACCATGCTTTGGATGAACGTAGGTTGTTCTCATGGAAATCTGCAACCTGTTAGAGCCCATTCCGCCCCATCACTTCCTCTCCACTACTAACCAGAGGAGCATTCCAGAGGAGAATGAGAAACAGATCAGGTGTTTCTCATCTCCTGCTGCTGATCAAGGCCCTTATCAGACTAACCTCTGTATGTCACACTCCCTTACACTGCTGCTCTACGAAGACAAAGAAAGACAGACTTTACGATCGCATTTACACCTTACACTAACATATTATCTGTATCTTGTCTAGATATCACAGATACACATGTTAATGCATGGGTGCATTTGCTTGAAGAGCGCATTGTCATTGGAATGTGATTGGTATGGACACAGGACATCTGGAGGTGGTGTGGAATTGTTAGGTTGCGATGGGCTCTTCTCAATTCTCTTTTTTTGCTGCTGTAACGAAGTAATTTCCCAGTTTGGGATCAGTAAAGTATTTCTATTCTATTCTATTCTATTCTATTCAATTCTTTATTTCATGCCTTGTTGTCTCCTCTCTTCCTGTCCTCCGGCCTGTGACTCGGAAATTGATCTCAGCGCACCATCTTGAAGAGGTTTTTCAGCCATTCCTTCAGCAAGGCCTATAGAATTCTGGTGAGGTGAATTTTAGTGAATACATCAGTTTTCATGAACATGGATCTGCCAGAAATACAGGAATAGACTGTACACACACACACGCACATTATTTTGTCCTGTGCATAATGACCTTGCCATTTCTATAAGGTCATAATTTAGCTCCTTGGCTCATGAAAACTCTAGCATACCCAGAAAACAGATAGCTTGCGTAATGTGCGTCAGATGCATACCCACACTGTGACAGAGCACACGTTGTGGTGTTGAAAGCCTGGGTGATGTGCCTTCACAGCTGGTATCACACTGCTCTATGCCCCAGACAAGGCATAGTGGGTTTTGCACAACAATGAAATATGGCTTTGCATTACTTCAAACAGTAACCACAGAGGACATGTGAAAGACAGTACACCAGGCAGAAAAACTCAAATGCAGCACAAATTAGACAGGTACTAACTTCAATACTTGCAGGCTGTGAAGAGCACATTCATTGAGAAAAGCTGAATAGATCTGAACATTTTACTGGACTGAGGATTTGGCATCAGTTACTGTAGTTGGTTAGTTTGTTGTGGAACACATATTCTGCAGATAATTTAAGATCGCTATGGTCTACAGACGGACTCCAACTTCAGCTTTTTTTAACTCATGAGTGCTACTTTTGTAAAAGATAGTTGACCACGAATGCACTCTTACTCATAAAAAGACTATGCTCCCGAAAACGCTCTTATTCTTCAATGTGCACTTCTGAACAACAACAAACACTTAGGAATGCAGTTCACTTTTTAACATGCACATATTTGTACTCACCTACTTATTAGGGCTGCACAATTCATCGCAAAATAATCAAAATTGCAATGAGACTAAGTGCAAGGCTTGTTCTCCAGATGGAATCTAATATTTTTGACTGGGAGAAATGCTACATCATAATGATTTCACTATTTGTCAATGTCAATAGAAAAAGGGGGGTGTAAAATGTAGTCATCCATAATAATCATGAATTAAATCACAATCATGATATCTGTAAAAATAATCAAAATACCACATTTGACCATATTGTGCAGTCCTACTGCTCATAAGCAATTTCCCACTGACAAACTGTACAAACATTCCTTTACTCATTAAAAACCCAGTCAGGAACACGGCTCACTCATCAGCATCCTGATAGAAAACATGACAAACTGGCATGGTTCATCATGGCCCAGGACAGGAAGGCTCTACAGCGGGTGATTAAAAGCACCAGAACATCACTTGTACCATCTACAGAGCATCAGTGACATCAGTGAAGTGAGATGTCTGCACAGAGCCCAAAGGTACGAAAAGACGACAGTCTGTTCACCCTGCTGCCATTTGACAACAGATACAGAAGTATCTGCTGCTGTACCACCAGACTACAGAGCAGCTTCATTCCTCAGATGCTGACAGTCCTCAACTCATTCTCCACACCATAGAAAATAGTTTACCTTGTGTAGCATAAAGGGACTACAATTTACATATCATTGTGTTGTAGAATGATAATTAAATGAACCTTGAATCTTAAATGCACTCTTCATGCCGAATGTGCATTTAGTAACACACTTTTATCCAAAAACATGCACATGTACTCACTCATGAACTCACAGTTATTCCATTTACTCACTATTACTCACCTACTCACAAAGATACACCTTCTCACACCCACTCACAAACTAACATTTACTCACTAACTGTGCAGTAACTGTATTTTATTATTCATAAAAATACACGACAACATACATACATAAAAGTAAAGATATCATTTTGAAATATTAAAAGTGAAAGTCACCCATATGAATAGTACTTGAGTAAAAGTCTTAAATTATCTGCTGCTAAATGTGCTTAAGTATCAAAAGAACAAGTAAAAGCAATTCTTAAGTATATTCACATGCATGTATATAGTGTAAACTATGGGTAGCAATTGTCTGATTGTTGTAATTCGTGTTTTGTTTATCTGATTGCCAATAAAATAATTACATTTAAAAATGTGATACTTTGCCTCTTACGCACATTATCAAATAAGGGTAGTATTTATGTAGTACGAACTAAAGCACAACATTTGCCTCAAAATGTAGTGCAGTGAAAGCATAAAGTAACAGAAAATGGAAGTACAGAAGTAAAATAGAAGTCCCTCAAAGTACACAGTACTGGAGTAAATGCATAAATTAGTTACATTCCATCACTGGAATACACAAATGTTCTTGAATGAAGTCCATTGTTGATTGGTCTTTAACATGCTAACACATATTAACACAGAGTCTGTAGAAAGTCCTGGTTGGAGCTCTGCCACCTGCCTCCTCCATCAGGATAAGAAAACCTGGGCATATATCCAACTGCTCACTTTGCTATCTTGATGATAAAAGACTTATTAGTTTAGACTGCAGTCTCACTGTGGCTTTAACCTTGTATTGATTCCACAGAAAGGGCAAATAATATTGGCACAGAGAGCTCTTTCCTGCTAGCCGTTCCAGACAAGCCTCAGGCACGTCAAAGTCACACAGACTGATAGCAGTATTACTTACTACACATTCTTTGTCTGTGTGATAATGACTAGCTCATTGTGTGGGTGAAAGGGTCAATAGTATGTATTATTCGGGATCCATGAAGATCCACCAGAGATGCTGAGGATCCCTGCTGCAGACAGGGTGATTAACAGGAGTGAAGAAAAAATCCACTTTTTAATCTTAAAAGTTAAAAAGCAATCTCGGCTCTGGATCAGAGCAGAATCAGATGTGACTGTGGGTGTTTATTCCTTCACCAGACTCTCTCCTCCAGAGCTGTCCAGGTCTAAACGACTGAGCACCAGCCTGGCTTTCCACACACAACACCTGCACCTTTTGTTTTGTTTTAAAAGAGAGACTATCAGTGGCAGAGATGATGTATTGTGCATTGATGTTAAAGTACAAGTACAGTGCTGGTTTTATTCTTTATATTTGTTATCATCAGCAAATTCAATAAAAAGCAAAGCAAATGGGATTAAATGGCAGACTATTCAAAAAGGTTATATTAAGTACCGTCTGTGTAGAATTTTAATGTGACTTTTAATGTGATTCTTTTCAATGATCTTCAACACATCACAGTTGCAAACGTTGTTATCAACTATACAACCAGTTAGCTATAGTTGCACACTGATAAACAGCAGCAATGCAATAACTGAGGTGTAAATTGACACGTGGACAGTGCCTGAATTAATGCTTGGGAAGGGCTTAAGTGTTAAATTTGAGATCCAGCCCATACAGACTGAAGAGCTGAAGTCAAAACATTACTGAAAATCAAACTAGTTCAGGAGCTTTCCAAATCAGTTCACACAGTCTGGGTAAACTTGTGACCCAATGTCTTGTCACGTCTGTACTTTAGAGGTGAAGGGGGATGTTGTTTTGGGGCAGCTATACTATGTTTCAACTTCCTCAATTCTTCCTGACCATCAGTCATCCCCATTCAGCGACTGCACTGACGTCACATCATCTGCTATTCACTCTGGGCATCCACAACAAACGAGGCAGCCACCAATAGGATCAGCAGGTCGACTCAACACAACCTGTGGCTCGGCTGCATTCACTTCCTGTTTTCTTTCCTGTTCTACCGCAAGGCTTCCTGTGACTACAGTGATAGTAACATCTCTGAGATGGTTTTTACATTGCCAAGCCTGAAATAACAGCCATTTGGGGTTACATAATGGCGCCGAGGGAAGTGGAAGCTCTACTGCACTTTGATCAGACAAGCACACTGCATCTGAGTGAGAAATATTATACAGTCTATGGTCGCACTGTGATTTCTTTATTATGAGACCACACAGTTTTGTATTGGATACAGATGCAGAGCATGGGAGATGAATAAAATGAACATGCCGTTGAACTGAACGTAACATCCGAAAACTGCTTGTTGAGTTTTGTGCTTGTCATATAGCTCTCATTAAAGTAAGAATATGTGACTTTTAAAGGCAGAATAACAAATGAGGCATCTTATAAAATTAAAAGTGCAAAATGATAAGCAGCTAGAATGGCACACATTACAGTACATACCTCCACCAATGCCAAACGCTTCCCTTTGTACACACTCATAGATACCAGCCATCTAAATATGTCTGATGTTTGCCAACAAGGATCCATGCATTATTCCGAGAGAAGTTAATGAAAACATTGAGAAACACCAACACATCTCACAATGTTAAAGAAAGTGAGAAAACATTCCAGGATCTGTCTCTTTATCCTGATCCACACCAAAAGTTAACACAGTCTATTTATGGCTGAGACTCATCCTTCATCCAAGTTTGGTGGAAATGTGTTCAGTAGTTTTTGAGTAGTCCATCTGACAAACCAACCAACAAACGGACACAGACGATAAACATGACCTCCTTGGTGAAGGTAATGAAACACACACTTGCTTAATTCAATACAATCAGGAGTTTTACTACTGCAATCTTCCTTGATCTGATATGACCAACAGCTTGTGGTACTTAATGTGAGCTGATGCTAGAAACTTAACATAGACATCAGATGCCATTTCGCTGACTTTTCTCAACCTGTGCTTTTGTTACACTACATCTTAGCATTTACTATTACCCAGTGTTGGGGAAGCTACTTTGCAAGCGTAGCTTGTAAAACTACATGAAGTTCAGCCTGGCAGTTGAACAAACTACATTTCTACCCCTGGAGAAATGTAGTTTGTAAAACTACTGCTAAAAAAAGTAGCTTTAGCAGCTACTTACACTCATTATACTCATTTAACTCAGCGTTAAATAAATCAACATTTGGCGTATATGAAACTAAATAGAATAGCCTACAAAAAAATCACATGCTAGCAGAAATATGCCTCTCAACTCAAGTTTTATTTTTTAAAGAACAAAAGCTGACATTTTTGGTCAACATCACAGGAACTTCAGAGGCACTAACACTTAGGCACTAGAACTAGATGCCAGGGCAGAATCGCTTGTTGACACTACACATGAGCAGTCTCTCAAAGTTTTTATCAGACAGTCGGTTCCATTTGGCACTCAAAACATCTTTGCACTGCCTTCCTTGGCACAAAGACCCGCCCACTCTGTGAATCATTTCAGTGCTGCCAGGGCAAGTCAATCAGAGGTAGCGTTGGTTTAGCATGTCATGACATGTTTCATGCCTTTTTTCAAAGAAAAAGTAAAATAAAATTTATATAAAATTCCATTGTTGGCTAAAAAAAAATATTTCATGTTATTAGCCAAAATTGTAGTTTCTGAATTGAGTAGTTAACACTAGAAGAGCCGGAATTCCAACACTACTAGAACGGCTGTAAGCGGCCATTTTGACCTCTAGATTTTAAACTCTATAATCTCTCATGTAAATACCCAATTGAGTAATGAAAGCATTCATTGTGTCATGATATTTGTTTAAAAACGAAATAACACCAAAATGTACATTTTAACAAGTTTAATTATACATTTATCAATATTCATATCGTCGCATATAGTAAACCGTAATTATTGCATATTTACTAGGGGTTAACAATGAACCGTTTCAGTACAGGACGTTCAGTTTGGTAATTGCGCCAGTGAAGTTTTTTTTCCATTTGGTACGAGGAGGCATGTACTGTTGAGTGCTGCAGGTCCGTTGCAAAAATGTCAAGAGAAGACACAGGAGGAGCACCAGAGTTGGAGGATGCGCCAGCAGCATCGTTTCGTTCTAGTGTTGCTTTCCTCAACGAAAATTATGACTAAATATCTTCATCAACGACCCTTTATCACGTAACGGAAACAAGACGAGAGGCAATGTAAATGGTGGTCATGTGATGAAAACTATAATCAAATATATAATGCAATATTGTTGACGAATAAAAACAGGACTAAATGTGGTTTACAAAATAAAAAATCTGCTAAAATATCTCTTCATTTTCGTTGACCAAAACGAGACGAGACGAAATGTTATAACGTTATTTCGTCTCGCCATTATCATTATTTTGCAATAATTCTGTTTCCTGAGTTTCAATTCAGGGGCTGCATCAGGTCACACTGCACAGACGTCCTCAATCGCGCAGCATTATTTAGAAGATGCAGCTGCGGTGGGTTAACATTAACGACAACTCAAGACACAAAGTTAAGTCTGACACAAAGAAAGCGACCGATGGCTGGCCAACACGGAAACCGTGTTTCCCAGGTTGTCAATCTAAACCTGAAAGTTTATAATCATATGGATGATGTTATAATGTGTTGTGATTTAGATCCTGACCCACCAAACATCCTGGAAAGTGATGAAGTTACATTTTTCGCTCTAAATTACACAATTACATAATCACCATCAGTAAACTGGACGCTGTCTGACTCACTCGCGGGGACGGAGGCTTTTTTCTGGGGGAAAGTTCACTGAAGTCTCAGTCCAGAGGGCAGATGGTCACCGTGATTTATTTTCATCACAAACACTCCGTGAGTAAGTTTTTTGCCGGTGACAGACGCTGTTTTTAGGGCAGAAATGTGAGGAAGAGTCGGTAGGACAGACAGGAGGACAGATGCTTCGCCATGAACATAACAGTCGGCCAGCTGTGTGTGTGTGGAACAAAACAAAACAAGGAATACATAAAAAATAAAAAACAAAAAACAAAATAAATAGAAAAAAGAATAATGAATAATAACATGAGGTGTGTGTGCAAGGGCGTATCATCGGTTTGAAAAGTGGGACACAAAAAAGTGTGGGTCTGATTTGAATACCATTTTAAACATTTCTACATGCTTCTAATCATATTCCCAGCTACTTAAAAGCAACACATTATGATGAACATGGCTATCATGCTTAGTCACAGGTGTGATTGGCAAAGGACAAAAAAGTAGGAAAATATACGGCTCCACTATGTCTCTCTTTACATTTATTTTGTTCCATTGTTGGCTTCAGCTAAGAAAGAAATAGTTCACCTCACACGTCCAAAATTCTTAGAACACACAGTGTTTCCCCTAGATTGTTTTTGTAACCTCGCAACACTAAGGGGGTTATTTTGAAAAATAACCCTTTAAATGGTGACTACTGCTGAGATTTA